>CAJJDP010000156.1:250086-267930 GCA_905182995.1 Paramecium octaurelia | reverse complement strand
GCCTTTTCTATCGTCAGTCCCACTGATTTTTCAAGCTCAAGATACATCAGTTCCTCACGGTCGCATCGATGTTACATGATGATTGCTGAAGGAAATAGGTTAAATTTTGTTTAAGCACTGTACTATAACCGAACAAAGCAACACTGGGTGAAAGACAAAGGTCCGGTCATTGCCAGGGCCGACTTTCACTGTATATCTCGTAATGTACCAAAGGTGGCGTCAATAAGATTAGTACTTCTAAATCCCATGATGAATACCTCTCCAGTGAAGAATTTATTTACATTATTATTATTATTTGTAAATAAAGACAATTTATTCATTTAAAAATTATCCAAAAACTAATATAATGATTTAAAATAATTGATTTAAGTTCTGTAAGTGAATATGGAATGTTTCAGCCATATACAAAAAATTTTGGACATCAAATTAACTATGCACATTCTTAGTTCGATTTAATCTAATGAAATAAATTCTTATTCCAAATTAAAATATTGAAATAAATTGTAATCATTTTGAGTCCTTATTTAAAATAGCTTATTTTATATCAATTTAGTCCATAAGATAACAAAATTTCTCTTATTATAATAGATTAAAACCATACCTCCTGATAAAATGGCTGATTATAGTTAACTGCGAAATATTCGCACAATCATCTGTTTCATTACTATATTAAGTGGTTATAGCATAAGCTCTATAAGAAACCAATAATTTAGATCAAACACTTTCTCTCCAATTAAATCAAGATTTCATGCATTTTAACAAGAGGCCAAAAGTAAATTCTTAATAAATATATTCATTGACTTTCCTCTAGCCATCCTCAAAGTGATGATCAAATAAATTAAGGGCAAATATGATCATTATGATTAGATTTTAGAAAGTCAATAATCTGAGTAATCTACTCAAATTGAGTAATATAAGCATTAAGAAATTTAGATCCCTAAATCAATCACCTTGCTTAATCCTTTCCCATTTAACTATCGAAGTAGAATTCACATATACATTTATTGAAAATCTCTGAAAAAGTTTATAATCTAGATTTCATTAATTTTCCCAACCACTAATTTCGCTTTTTATGAATATTATCTTTTCTAGTCTTATATTTATATATTTTAGGAATAATCGCTATATTAATAATCAGTTTATTATATTATTAAATCTTATATCTCTAAATTTCTATAAAATTAAAACTACTGAACCCAGACTGCTTTCTCTGAATATCAATAAGCGTTGATACGGTTAAGGACTTTTCCGCTCTAAAAATCAATCTCCATCAGCCTCCGATTAAATTCATAAAATCAAATTTGAATCAAAAAAGAATACTATAAACGAAAAACCTTTGATTTTTTTGTAAATTTTATTACGCATATTTATTATTTCAAGATGCTAACAAAATAAACATAATCGCTGGTTCTATTATCAAGGCTGGATTTAACAGATTAGCACTAATAACATTTATTATCCTTCCAATGATAATAATAATAAGATTAAATTAAGCAAGTCTCAAATGGATCCTATTTTATGCATCCATAATTGCACAATAAATTCATTTCTGTGCTTACATCCTAAACGTGTTAATTAGCCTCTTATATCTGCCTCATCCACAACCTCATGTAAAGCTCTTCTCTTCCATGCAAATGTGAAGATAATTGTTACTCAGTGCATTTTGGAAGCTAAGACGTATCCTAAAATTTCTTAAGTTCATAGTCATAATAACAGCCAGGAGGATCCTGCAAAACCTACGAGAGACTACTTCTTAATAAAATGAACAACTTTTGATTTGACTGCACCTTTTAATTTTCTTGTCTCAGACACATTTGCTTGCAAAGAAGATTTTGATTACACCTCAAACAAGAAAGTGATGTGCATTTTCATCGTTCTATTAGTTTAGAAAGGTCATTAAATTTTGAGTGGAATCCTTTTTGTTTAGCTAAGGTTTAGTCCATTTAGTATCTCTACTCTCTACTTTAATTAGCTCGCTCATCGGTAACTTTGTAGCATCAAAAGATTGCAGACAATAGCAAAAAAATTATGACAAAAAATATAGAATATGGAAACGGCTTAAGGTTAAAAAATAAATGCATATTGTCTTCCAGTATTTAGGGTTTGTTCTATAACAAATCCTAAATTATATTAGGTTTCCTTATTAGGAAAAATTATTCAATATAAAAGTTTGAAAATGTGTGTAAGTATAGAGGGAACCAATCAAATAAAAAATATTCAAACTTTCAAAATCAACCTCATTTAAGAGATATATTTGAAATGGTGTTCCTTTTGGCTTTAGCCCTACTGTGTAATGAGATCTACATTAGAATAATTTGAGGCAATCATTTTTTCCAGTCTCTCCTGAGCAATGATGCGATTGCAATGAAAGAAGAAGCTTATTATCACCCATTATGAGACTTTCAACTATGATAGAAGGATATTGATAAAAATAGAAAGGATTAAATGATATTTTGAAGTTTGCCCTTGTTACCTCCATCGGTTTAAGTAAATGCCTAATTATTGCTACCTTGAAAAGCAAAACCATAGTTGAAAGTAATGCAAATACTTAGTTATAAAACTTTGTATACGAGTACGAATTCTGGCCTAGAATTAATTATTTAACCCTATATAAAAAGACATAATAATTTTTAACAACTTTAGAGAAAATTTACAAAGGTAGCTTGATTTTCTTCATAATACTTTTAAAAATATTAATACTACAATTTTTTAGAATCTCTGTCTAAAAAAAAGTGAGTTTATTTTTTTTAATTTTATTGAAATCTCAATTATTATGTTTAATTGAAAGTAAAAAAACAGTTATTAAATATTAATATAATACCATTAATATGATAATTATGTTAGTACTTGCTAAGAATGATAATCCATATTAGTTGAACCTTTTATGATTACAATAGTTAATGTATATGAATGAAACAATTTGTAATTTGATTATTAAATTGAAATATAATTTCATATCATATCATTCTGAAATTATAATATTGACTAAAGAAAGTCAGAATTAGATAATCTATATAATTTAATGCATCCACTTGCAATTTCTAATTGTAAATGTAGGTACTATTCTTAGTCTAACCTTTACTAGTAGGCATATTTTGACTGAAGAAATTATTTTTCAACTCTCTCTGAACTCAAAGATCTAGGGATTGCTTATTTTTTAAAATATTTATACACCTTATAACTTCAATTTGATAATTAAACATGATATATCGGTGAGTAATATGTTTAATAATTAATAATAAATTTAAATTTTGCTCATTGGAAATCAATGCCAGGGGTTTCATTCATTAAGATTCTGTTTTTCTATCCAATCCTATTTTATCAAAACTGTATCGATGCTCAAAGTGGTGATTGTTTTAATAACGATTGGTCAAATAGGGTAGTTGGTTGCGCAGGCATGTTATTTAAAGGGCAATTTTCTTGTTCGGAACAAATATCCTTAGAATTCAATAATAATATACTAGGGCTTAAGTTTCATTTTAGCTTCACTATTGGTAAATTCGATAGTTGGGATGCGGGCAGTGATTCGTTACAAGTCTTAGCTAATAATGCTGTTTTAGATACCTTCACATACCGTCCTAATGAAGGAACTACAATGTGTTTCAATTCCTTTTATCCAGATATGTTCTAATCGAAATCATATATTTTTTATCTGCCACAAGGAACAAAGACACTTAAATTAACTTTACAAGGTCATTTTGATGAGAATGCGGATAATGGTAATATAATTTCTTAAATTAGAGAGTTGGGGGGCGAGGGGATTCACTTTAGAAATTTTAGAGCCTTGTGTAGAATTTTATAGTGATTGTAATTTTTAAGGAGATGTGTGGAGAATTTGTAACGGAAATCAAACAAGCTAAGTTAGAAATATTCCTTTTGAAATTAAATCAATCCTAATTGTAAATGGAATATAAGTCAAAATAAGAGATCCACGGTACCATGGTGGCCAAACTTAAACATACACGTCAAGTTAATATTGTTTATCAAGTTATTAAGTATATCTTTAATGTAAACCCTAGTTCCCCAAATATAATCAAAACGCTTGAAAATGAATTGAACATATATATATTAATTAATATTAAGAATTAATTAAAAATGACGTTATTGTTAATTTTAAATAAAACACAAGTACATAAACAATTTCCATGTAGTTAAGTATTGAAGTAATTAATTGTGTTCTAATCTATAGAAAATTAAGAATGAACAAAAATTGTTTAATGTTTTCTGCAGTGTGGTTATTGCTCACAATTATGATTTTTTTGTGTATGCATGAACTTTTAGCCTATAGATAATAATTGATCTGGTATAAACATAAATTGTGAAGATTAATTAAGCCTCATATTTGAATTTGCATTTGCAATTCAACTTTTTATTAATCTAGATTGATCAAAGTCATTATTGAAGCAGATGGCTAACTAGGGCTGATTTTAATATTCTTACATCACTTCATTTAGATAATTCAAAATAATTATTGCAATTAAGCAGTAGAAGTTTTAAGTCTCATTTTTCATATCTTACAAGATAATGCAATTAGGGAATGCGCATTTTGAAACTCATTAATTTAGATA
Source organism: Paramecium octaurelia (assembly GCA_905182995.1). Classification (NCBI taxonomy): domain Eukaryota; phylum Ciliophora; class Oligohymenophorea; order Peniculida; family Parameciidae; genus Paramecium; species Paramecium octaurelia. Next base: position 263,362 of record CAJJDP010000156.1, on the reverse strand, counting down.
ACTCCAGACGTTAAGCCTTTGTGTACATTGATGATCACAATGAACCATATACATGGATTTGATTATTCTAAATTATATTTATTATATAAATTTATTAACCCTTTCTCTCAGCCTTTGGATTTAATCTTCAATCAACAGATTATTATCATCTGATTTAATCTGCTTACACAGCAAATACTATTCATAAAATAAAACCATTCCTAAAAACTATTTCATCGAATCAGAGTCAAACTGTAAATACAACTGTAAATACAACTGCAAACCTTTAGATGATTTATCATCAGTAAAACTATTAAATCCAAAACTATTGAAGATGAAAATTAAGATGAAATAATTAAAACTACTCATAATCAAGATCTATTTAGTATTTTATTATTAATTTAGAGTTCAACATAAATGCAATGCAAATTAACATTTAAGAATGGAATAGGTTAATAGAATTTATTTAAGACAAGCAATAAGGAAAAATAGTCTATGCAAAGTAACAAAGCCTGCAATACCCTATTCTTATTTTTCAATTTTAATCTATCGAAGTATTATTTCACTTAATAATTAACAATGCCAACTTAATAATCAATCATGAATTTTACAATACTTGTTTTACACTTACGCAAAATATAATATTGATACTTTTTATTATAAGATTCCTTATTGTTTTAATGATTATGTTATGCATTTATCTCGCAAGAATTCCAAATTTAAAAGGATCTTGGCCTGATTAAAGTATAAAAAGTCTCAGTGGCTATCAAAATTACCGTGGTGAACTCATCTATATCTAATCAGGATCAAACTGCATTTTTTTACTATCCATATGATAGTAAATACACAAAGAACTATCCCACCCAATGCTGCGGACAAATTTACCTCTTGGATCAATAGCAAAAAATCTTTTTACTCAATTAAATCATACTAACAGAAGATTAAGTCAAAAAATGCTTATTTTCTCTAGCATCAAACTCCAATATCTTTTATTCTCTACACCTAATATTAAAAATTCGTTGAATTATTTATAATAATAATGAATTATTAATCGCTTTCATGCTTAAACTTATCTCAGCATAATTTTAACAATACGAATTATCAACAATCATTCTCCATTTTTATTATAACTTGTTACTGTAGCTGTTGTGAAGTCGCATAATCTAAATTTCTGGGTTTTACTAGACTATTCTCCCTTTTTCATAATATTATTAGTGATAAATATACTATTTAGTGACATGAAAGAGAATTATGTTGAAATGATATTTAAGAATTCGAAATCATTCAAATCATTTTTATTTTCCAGAAAAATAAATTATGAGAAATTTGGGATTCCTTTCTAAGCAAACCAGGTTTAATTAAAATTAATAAAAAATAATTATTTTATTTAGAATAAAGATTTGAGAAAAAAATATTCTCTGAAGTCATACAATTATCAAATTGTATTATTTCATACTAAATTAGAATTTTTAACATTATTACAATTAAATACGAAAGTTATTTATGTTGTTTAAATTAATTTATAGGATTTTTCAAATTTTTATAAAAACGTATAAAGTAATTTTAAATTCGAGCAGGAATTACAAAATTTTCTTAAAAAATAAGTATAAAATAATGTTATTCTTCTATTAGAAGCATTTTCAATTTTTTTAAGTAATCTGTTAGTTTCACCTCCATTACTTATTCTGGAAATTATTACTTTGTTCCATTTCTAGAATGCTCAGAACGCTGTTAATTTAATTTTGCTATAAACTCGATATTCTGTTTGAGTGATCAATGGAAAAGTCTAAGAGTTTTCAAATCAGCAAAACGATTATCAGACAGCCTTACAAAATGAATATGATTGAGCTTAGTAGCAATTTGTAGGTAAGTAGCTTAATCGACTGATTATTGATTTATTATAGTTGACTTGGATCTACATGGTAATAACATTATACTATATAAACCGCTAATTCTGAGAATCTTTTCCAATCAAGACTGAATAAAAATGAAAAATACCAAATATTGAGTGTAATAAAAAAGGGAATATTTAACATGATAAATCTGTATTTTACTAATAAAATACTCGCTGAGATCAAAATTAACAACTGCGATGTAAAAAAATGTATAAGAAAATTTATATGATCTAAATTATTCAGGGATAGTAATTTTTGTCCCAATTTCAAAGCAAAGTCAATATAAAATAGGTAATTATGTTAAATATCTTTTCTTATATTATTTAAATTCATTATATATCGTGATTAAAAGCCTAGAAAATCAATAAATAAAAACATATAAATAGAAATATCAGATGACTTTCTTCAAGTACCTCATCAATATGTGGTTAATCTAAGTTTTTTTAGGTTTTCGATTCTTTGCAGCTCAATTTAACAAAGCAATATTTTAGAAGTAATGTCCTCCTTCATTGTAATACTTTCCAGGCATCTACCCTCATCTCTGTGCAGGTTAATTTATTTATCCTAAGTTAGGTATTGGAAAAGTATGCGTCGGAACAACTGAATTAACTGCAAAGGTTTCTTCCTATGGGTGTGAAACACTGTGTAATCCTTAGGTCTAAAGTTACNGAAATGATATTTAAGAACTCGTTAAAGGAAAATCATTCAAATCATTTTTATTTTCCAGATAAATAAATTATGAGAAATTTGGGATTCCTTTCTAAGCAAACCAGGTTTAATTAAAATTAATCAAAAATAAATTATTTTAATTAGAATAAAGATTTGAGAAAAAAATATTCTCTGAATTCATGCAATTATCAAATTGTATTATTTCATACTAAATTAGGATTTTTTTTAACATTATTACATTTAAGTACGAAACTTATTTATGTTATTTAAATAAATTTAGAGGATTTTTCAAATTTTTATAAAAAACATAGAAAGTAATTTTAATTTCGAGTAGGAATTACAAAATTTTCTTAAAAATAATTTTAAAATAAAATAATGTTATTCTTATATTAGAAGCATTTTCAATTTTTTTAAGTAATCTGTTAGTTTTACCTCCATTACTTATTCTGGAAATTATTACTTTGTTCCATTTCTAGAATGCTCAGAAAGCTGTTAATTTAATTTTGTTATAAACTTGAAATTCTGTTTTGAGTGATCAATGGAAAAGTCTAAGAGTTTTCAAATCAGCAAAACGATTATTAGAGAGCCTTACAAAATGAATATGATTGAGCTTTGTAGCAATTTGTAGGGAAGTAGCTTAATCGATTGATTATTGATTTATTATATTTGGCTTGGATCTACATGGTAATACCATTAGACTATATAAACCACTAATTCTGAGTATCATTTCCAATCAAGACTGAATAAAAATGAAAAATACCAAATATTGAGTGTAACAAAAAAAGGGAATATTTAACATTATAAATCTGAATTTTACTTATAAAATACTCGCTGAGATCAAAATTAACAACTGCAATGTAAAATTGTATAAGAAAATTTATATGATCTAAAGTTATTCAGGGATAGTAAATTTTTGTCCCAATTTCAAAGCAAAGTCAATATAAAATAGGTAATTATGTTAAATATCTTTTCTTATATTATTTAAATTCATTATAAATCGTGATTAAAAGCCTAGAAAATCAATAAATAAAAACATATAAATAGAAATATCAGATGACTTTCTTCAAGTACCTCATCAATATGTGGTTAATCTAAGTTTGTTTAGGTTTTCGATCCTTTGCAGCTCAATTTAACAAAGCAATATTTTAGAAGTAATGCCCTCCTTCGTTGTAATACTTTCCAGGCATCTACCCTCATCTCTGTGCAGGTTAATTTATTTATCCTAAGTTAGGTATTGGAAAAGTATGCGTCGGAACAACTGAATTAATTGTAAAGGTTTCTTCCAATGGGCGTGAAACACTGTGTAATCCTTAGGTCTAAAGTTATGAATTTGGGCCGAATACTAATTCACATTTATTTTTTGGAAAATATCCATATACTTTGATTTATTCATATGACCAAGATGGAAACGTCGTTTTTTCAACTGAATCTATACCATCATTGTCTAATCATGGTTGCTTAATTGGATAAAAATATTAGGATATCTATAAATGCTAATATTGCAGTTGGTCAGGATATGGCGAAAATTGTTCATAATCTTTTGCAGTTCCAAGTATAAATTTTATTAATTCTAAAGAATGTGGTTCAAATTGTAAAACATGTGATCCTACTAATTCATTTTGCGATAGTTGCGATGATGGTCAGTCCCCATCAAGTAACACTGACTAGAAATGCACATTAAGTTAGATATATTATCATTATCCAAAGAATGTCAAGCAACTCATAAAGTTTGTTAAAAAGTGGGAGGTGTATATTCATTCAGTGAATGTAAGGATGGTTATGAATTATAGAATGGACAATGTGTTGGTACCATGTATCTTTTTATAGTTAGCTTGTCCAACTAATTGTAAAACTTGTTTTGAAGGAGACTGCTAAATTTGTACATGGCCTTATGTATTAAAAGATCTTAATGTTTGTGTGACAAGATGTGCATGAAATACGATTATATTTATGATTCGAATGGAATAGCGGTAGACACTGACTGCCAATAATGCGACATCGGATTTTTTAAAAAAGGGAATCATTGTGCTTTTTATAATATAATTAATTATATTAGCTTGTCAGTACACAGCGGGAACAGAAAATTGCTTTCTTTGCGATAAAGAAAATGAATGTAGAAGTTGTTTTTCGACACATTATTTGGCTCCAGGTAAAAAATGTGAACTTATTATTGAAGAAAGCAACCCGATTTGTCAAACATGTTATGTTACGCAACCTGATTATTGTACAACCTGCTTCACTTAATAAATGCGGAGTTCTAGAATTGTCCCAGGACAATGCGTGTGTGATTAAACATTAGGATATGCAGAGTTAGATGGTGAATGTATTTTATGTTCAACTGGATTTTGTTTGACATGTACTCTAATATTTGGAGAATGTACATCATGTGATCCATTACAATATAGAAATCTTATTGATAGTAAATGTCCATGCAAGCAAGGGTACTGGATAAGATAATAAAATTTGTTAATGTAATTTTCTTAAATTTTCAAATTAGAATGTTATTTTTCTTGTTACAATTTCTCAGGACCGTTTGAGAATAATTGTACAGATTGTGGAGATCCAAACATTTATCATAAAGAATTAGTCGACGGAAAATATATCTGTGCTCCATGAACAAAAAATGTTGTTTAAAATGATGGTTCAACTTTATGCAAAAGTATTAATAAATGAAAATTAAGACTGTCATCCAAGATGCGAAAAATGCTAATCTCCAGAAGATAATTCATCAAATCAATACTGCTCGATGTGCATAGCTGAATAGAATAGAACAGTCTCTAGTGATTTAAAATGCGTTTGTAAGAAAGGATATGGAGAAGTTGGCATTGTAGATATTTGTTTTAGTATGCTTTCATTTTATATTCAAGAATGTGATTATACTTGTCTAAGTTGCAATGGACTCTTGCTAACTAATTGTACAGTATGTTCTAGTGAAACAAATCGACATTTGACTGCAGAAAACAAGTGCTTATGCAATTCAGGATATTACGACACAGGAAGAAACGATATACTTTGTTAACGTATTATAAAGAATGTAATTATTTTGATTATTAAGGTATTTTTAAAAACTTAGAGATGTTTGATTATATAATACTGTTGGATATACTATTCACTGGTGATGCTGAAGCATGTGGTGCTGTTTGGCATTTGTTTTTTTAATTATAAGTTTATTTGCGTTCAACTGTGAACTTTATTCTACCTCGACAATGAATTTTTATTCTTAATATGATGTCTATATCGAAAAAAGAGACCGTAATAGAAATGCTAAACCCTATCCCAATTGTATCTCGGCTGAGTTCTTTCTTGGCTTATCGCAGTCATCAATTAATTGGTGCTTCAACTTTCTGCATTAGAAAACGTATTTCTGGACTTTCAAAAACTCTTGTTGTTGCACTTATTTTTTCAATGATTGGCATTCTAAGGCTTTGATATCGAGAATTGGCTTATTGAGCAGCTCATTTGAGCGCTAAATGTAACAAGGTGTACTCATACTTCGAAACAGCGCTTAGCTGATCCGAGTGAGTGTAAATCAAGTATTGACAGACAACGTATGCTTCAATTTAATGCATAAGAGTGCCAGTTGATATTGCTTAAGTACTTATTTTTCTAAATATTCAAAGTTTAACTACACTTCAATATTTGATCTTCAAATTCATAATGAAAAATATTTTAAAATATGTACACTTCAAGATAAATTGTAATATTTTGATATGGGAACTTATTTTTTAACATACTTCATTTTTTTTTAAATCTTAAATAAGAAAGAATTCCATTCAAACCCATCATTTATGTTCTTTATAAAAATTGCTCTTAAATTGCAAAACACAGGGTCATACTCTTATCAATCTATCTGATTCAATTGTATATTTCCCTAAAAATTTTTATTTTGCTTATGTGATTGAAAGTTGTGTAATTAATTTAGTAACAATTCCAATTACATCTAATCCTTTCCTATCCTAAATCCCAACAATTTACTACCTAATTATAAAGGAAAGTATAGTACCGACGCTCATACACTTGCTTAAAAAATGTTATTTCTATGAGTTTAGGCAGTTTCATGTTTTTTAACCTCCTATAATATCTTTACTTTCTACCATCAGAATTCATGTGTTAGAATTTTAGCAGCTTACCATTAACTTCTGCCTCAAATTTATATTAATCTATATATAATTAAAATAGTTTGGATGAATTTTATGAAAAGTTTGATGTCAAAATATGTTTCATTTACATTATGAAGGGTTTTGATCAGATTGTAGTGATTTGCAAATATTTTAAATTTTTAATTAAAACTTATTCATCTTAAGCAACAGTTTCCCAATCAATATAATATTTCAAAAGATAGATTGAAGTCTAATCTATTATTAAATATTCATTTACTTCATTATTTGTTTATTTTTTTTAATAATGAACTATTTTGATGTAAATCAATTAAATTATTTAAATTCATTTATTTATAATATTTTTTATGGATTGTTACTATCAATATCAACTTAATTTTAGTAGAACATTTATTTAAATTAGGGAGAAGTTAATTATCTTTTTGTTTGATTAGATAAATCCAGAACAATAAACTAGTAACTTTAATTAGAAATACTTCTGATATTTAAAATAATATTCAAATTTAAATAAATCTTTAGATAATTTTATATCACTTAATAATGCAGAGAAACTGAGTTCATGCTATTATTGACAATAAGCATTAAATCAGAGTGAAATAGGAAGATAGTAATTTTTGAATCATTAGTATAATAATTCATATGATAAATACTTTGCAGACTTATTGTCCTGAAATACTAAATACTACCCATTATTTGTCATCGTCCCACATGTCACCTCATTTTAAAAATTTAAAGTTGAAACAATTTTAAATGTGCCATTATCAAATTCTCTTATCAAATAGATATGACATTTATGTCTAAGAATCTTACATCTCTAACTTTATTATTTATATTTGGAAAGCAGCTCCTATCTTCACATTCATAATTTTTGTAAAAGTGATGGTTTTATTTGAAATAGATGAAAAGACTCAGTTCTATAATTCAAATACCAAAAGATCATTAATATACAAGTGTAAAGGTACCCAAAAAATTATTGATCATTAAATGAAATGAATTTAATATCCAGCAGCTAAGGTTGGTTGTTATGGAATTCAAAATGAAATTAAAAGATAGAATTACATAATTGCATCAAATATTTTTATTAATATTTTTAAATACTATAAATTAATCCATAAAGAATAAAACTAATAATATCCTCGAGGATATATTTAAGGTCTTAACGATCCTACAGAGTTGGTATGTTAATCTAAGGAATACAGAAAAACCAACTCATTCTTTTAAATCTACCAACCAAACTTTTATTTTATGATCACATCCCCCTGATATCAGTTAATCTCCTATTATTTAACATAAAACAATCGACCTGTCCATTATGTTATTAATTAGTAATGGTTATGAAACCTTCCAATCTTTCTAATTAATTTATTGCCATCAAATATCAAACACAATATTGTAGCATTATAAACTTTATTTAGTTGTGTCATCGATTAATTTAAATTCAACTTATTTATCCATCATAAATTATTATTCAATGTTGTATTTCATTACTTTATTCTTTGGCTAGCTAATAAGTTTTTAGTTTTCTTCAAATAAAATACAATCAGATTCTTTGAGTAAAATTTGTTAAGATTCTTTATTACTTCCTTCCTCTTGATTGATCATTATCTATTTGATAATATTTTTACATTAGAATTTTTCTTAAATTTTTATTCATTCTTTATAAATTGATATATTAAGGGAGTCACTCCTGAAAACATTTGTGATTCGTAGTTAAACTCAGAGATAGAAAATTAAACACATTAAGATATTTCTAGCTGTAGTTATGTTGAATTATTTATCTTTTGAAGGGTATCAGTAGAAACGAGTCAATAAATTCATCTATCCTAGTAAAAGCTGACGAAAAAATATAAATTGAGAAGTATATCTATTTGATACCCGACTTTTACTCTCATGAATTTTGGATTATGTTTGCTGGATAATGGATGGTGATGATGATTGGATTTCTTACATTTTATATAACACTAAAAATTATTTATAATAATTTGAAAAATTGTATTTATCATTTATTAGGGTTTAATTAGGATAATATGTATGATAAAATGGAAGTCAAATATAATATTTTTGAGTTTCTATCAAAGATGATTTAATTTATGAATATCAAAATACTTTGCAATTTATTAAATACACAACATTAACTACAATATATTAATCTATTTATAACAGAGATCCTATTTTATCTTACTTCCAAGAAGAGATCAATAATCAGAATTATTTAATGTATTTATAAATCAGATCTTTTGCTTCATTTAAATAATTGAATTACAGGGATATAATTTAAAAAGAGAATAGCATAAAACAGATGTTGATTTGATCAAAATCATTTGAATTTTTACAATTCGCTGGACGATCACACTGGCTTCATTTATAATTAATCATCAAATGGATTAGGCTTTTTAATTACATGTGGTGTGAGTCTGAATAACCAATATTTTTTGGAAGAAAACAAAATAATAATTGAAAATTTTTATGTAAACTATTATAGAAACTTTCCAAATCTTAATTTAAGAATTTATTCAATAGTATGCTTAATCAATAAAAGAAGTAGGAATTTAAATTTGCTATATATCAGTAAATTAACTCGGGGAATTTGTAGTCTTAAAAGAGGAGAAGTTGATATTTGTTTTTTGAATAGTAGAAAGAGTAATTTAGGAATAATTTAATTCGTAAGTAAAATTATTTGATAATAATTCCACCTTTAACTATACTTCAATTGCAGTAAGTTCAATTCAATATATAGATCTACGAAAAATGATATAAAAATCTATCATTTTACATGAACAGAACAGTTCAAACTACTAAATATAAAAACGAAATAAAATTAATTTCAATACATTTGAATTATATTCATAATAAAATAGTATAAATATTATTAATTTATAATTCAACCAACTAATTAATAAGGATTATAACTCAGGATGTATAATTATATATTGAGATTAGAATCCTTTAATAATCAAATATATTTTGTTATATTTCGTAATTGCCTCTAGTTTAAATCCTTTATAATACATTTTTTTATCACAACCAAATGATAATTTCATATTAGTTAATCAATATAATGAGAGCATAGTAGGATAGCTTCTATTTTTAAATTCGCTATTTAATATAAAAATATGATTGGTATTTATATATATTTTCAATATATAATGCTAAGTATAATCCATCACAATATTTTGTCAAATAAATCTCAATTCCAATTTATGGTATTTTTATTCTTAAACTTTTTCAAATACTATTAATATGTTGATTATAGCATTATGGTCTGTCTTTAGAAAAAGTATTTTGCCTAATTTTCTACAATCAAATATTTTTAATTGATTTTTATAATATAAGGTACAAATATTACTATTTGTTCTATAGGAATAACTATGATGAATTTGCTCATAGATAAATTACAGAATCAAGTTAAATGAATGGACCAGATAGTATATAAAGGTTCAAAATTATAAATTTTACAATTAAAATCATTAAATTTTCACTCTTTAAATATTTATGTCTTGAAGATAATTTTTAAATTTAATCTTTTTGTTTGTGAATCATTTTTCAATTCACACCATATACTCCTTCCATCCTCTAAATATTACTTATCATAAAATTTGAAGGCAAATTTATGTTTTCCTAATATATATTTCTTACGTTAATTTACTAAAAATTATTTATAATTAATTTCTTTAGAAAAGATATTTTTGGTAATTTAAAAATGAATTTATAAAAGGAAATGTATTCATATATTAGTTGAAATAATACCAAAAATTTGGATTCTAACATGTCAGAGATATAGAATTAAAAAAAGCTATTTTTGCAGGCTGAATTAATTTGATAGTAAAGATTTTAAATTGATAGTTAATATATTAATATTATATAGACAACCACTATTGTATTAATATCAACCTATATACTTGAATTATTATTTTATTTAAAAAATACAAAAATGATGATTTTATTCTTAATTATTTAGTAGATACCCATCTACAGTTCCTAGAAAGCTGTTGCTTTATATCCAACAGTAGGAGAATACTTTGAATACGTTCTAGATGATGTTTTATACTACTTATAAAAGACTATTAAAACACGTCAGGTAGAATCTATAAAATGCAAAATAAGTTCTCAAATACCAAATGTGGAATTAATCAATTAATGGGAAGAAATTTATGGAACAGAAGGAAATTGTAAATATTATCAATGACATTATAGAATTTTAGTCAGTATCAACAAATTAGACCCATTTTGCTACGCTTTCAAAACAAAATGAAGTTACTTTATACGAATGGAAGAATTAAGTACTCTAATAAATTGGACAGTCTTAACAAATCGAATCCTCATTTATTTGTTTTAGCATAAATTTGTCTTTAGAGTTTGAAATTTTACTTGATTGTTATTAGGAGAAATAATTGTATTTAATGAGAATACTAGATGCAAAGATGAATATAGTTTTTTAATCCTCATCATAAGAGCCATAATCAACCAAAGTATAATCTATTTTTAATGGAACAACTGCTTTTATAGTTTATGCCTAATATTTTAATAATTACTCCCTTCTCTCACTATTATCAGATTAATTTAATAATATGAGTAGCTACAATGTTAAGTTTGTAGAATTTAGTATCCCTATTAAAATAGATCCTAATATTTATGTTCTAACCTCAACAAGTATCTTAATGTTTTCAATATCTTCAGAGTCTACTTTCAAACTAGAATATACTTACATTTACAAATCATGTTATAATTTATCTATGATAAATGCTTATAATAACTTTTAGATTTTTTCTTCCTGTGATTTTGTATATGTTTTATGTCCTTTATCAAAGCCAGTTTTAACACTACTATCAGGTTGTTCTGGCCTATTAACTAAATAATATAATTAAAATGTGAATTAAACTTTTAAAAACGTACACCAAAATAACTATTATACAATATTTTAATTTACAGATAAAATACAAATTTATTATTAGCTAGAATAATTTTATGAATAGGAGCACATTTTTTTAGATGATTCATAATTATTTTTAAACGGATTTAATGAATTATTTTCATTTAATTAAAAAATCTTTGCTTATAGAATTTCATAACCTACTTTATCATTAAACTTCACTAACTAAACTATTGCAAAAAATTATAAACAATTTAGCTTGAATTGTTTAAGAATTGATAAAATGGATGCATTTATAGTATTATTTTTAATATTTAACTTTTGGATTAGAATGATACTAATATTTATGTAACTACTGATGTATTTTTCAATTAGTATTAACTTTAATAGAATTACAATTCTATAATTAGTTTTTTGAACTTTTCAGGGCCTGCGCTTCAGTATTCACTAAATTCAGAAAGCAGTTCTTAAGGCTTTTATTAGATAACTTATACTAAATTAGCTGATATATATTAAACATATACTTTTGCACAACTTGTTAAATAATCCTATGTTCTTGGTTTTTTTTTGATTGGATACAATGGTTCATCGCTTGATTATAATTATTGCTATCAACCAAATTAAAAATCACCCTATTAATGCTCTATTAAAAATTCATCATAAATTTCTATCAATGCAGATTAATTATAGACTGCATATAGTTCATAACCTATGATGGTAATAGCAGGGTTAAAAGAAAATTCGACAATTTACTTGTTTAAATTTTACTATAACAGTCAACATAATATTGAATAATCGAATTTTACATTTTAAGAAGTATTCTCAGATTTTCTTGTAGCTTATCAATATATTATAATTTTATATCTAAATAAAGAAATCTAAATACTATCTTTAGATTACACAAATATTGTTACATTAAATTAATAATTAATAAATAAGCTTTTCAAAAATATTCAATTTAATCCAATATAAATTGTTATGAATACTTAATTGTTATCTTCTTTACTATTTATCAATAATATCAATGAAGTTATCATAGTTTCAATAGGTTAAAATAACATTCCAACCCCTATTTCAGTGATTTAAGTAAATTTCAAAATTTAATAAATAAATTTAGTAAACTAATAACTCATTTTATCATACATTTGCAATAATGATCAGAATATTTGTTTCAAAGTTTGGAACTATAACAATTTACCTAAATATTATTATTCAAAAAGCATGTATAGTGTAAAATTTGATAATAATATGATTATATAATCTGATAATTAGTACTTTTATGTGACTTTTAGTAATTATACCGTTTATATTTATAATCCTTCTTTACCACAGCATATGAGTTTCTATTATATCCTCGAATTGGCATCACCAATAGTATGCACTTCAGCTATTTTTTTGATGCAAGACAATTTTAACTCTGCAGTACTTTTTTATAACAATAGTTTTTTCAATCTTAATAATTTCTAAATATTCAATTCTTCTTTTGATGGAGGCAATCCAGACGTATACTACACAAAAACCTACCCTTAAGTGATATATAATTATTCTGTAGTTTCAGGAATAAATCCAAAATCTGTCTACCAAACTCCTAATGAAAGTATTTCTTATTTATCAAATTTCACAACTTTTTAGAATCAAAAACAGTAGCAAATTCAACTTACTTAAGATAATTTAATACTTAGGCCTATAAATTAGTCATCTGAGATTAATTCAATTGCAATCTAATATCCTATCAGTTTAATCAT
>CAJJDP010000156.1:0-249813 GCA_905182995.1 Paramecium octaurelia | reverse complement strand
AATGGTTCATCGCTTGATTATAATTATTGCTATCAACCAAATTAAAAATCACCCTATTAATGCTCTATTAAAAATTCATCATAAATTTCTATCAATGCAGATTAATTATAGACTGCATATAGTTCATAACCTATGATGGTAATAGCAGGGTTAAAAGAAAATTCGACAATTTACTTGTTTAAATTTTACTATAACAGTCAACATAATATTGAATAATCGAATTTTACATTTTAAGAAGTATTCTCAGATTTTCTTGTAGCTTATCAATATATTATAATTTTATATCTAAATAAAGAAATCTAAATACTATCTTTAGATTACACAAATATTGTTACATTAAATTAATAATTAATAAATAAGCTTTTCAAAAATATTCAATTTAATCCAATATAAATTGTTATGAATACTTAATTGTTATCTTCTTTACTATTTATCAATAATATCAATGAAGTTATCATAGTTTCAATAGGTTAAAATAACATTCCAACCCCTATTTCAGTGATTTAAGTAAATTTCAAAATTTAATAAATAAATTTAGTAAACTAATAACTCATTTTATCATACATTTGCAATAATGATCAGAATATTTGTTTCAAAGTTTGGAACTATAACAATTTACCTAAATATTATTATTCAAAAAGCATGTATAGTGTAAAATTTGATAATAATATGATTATATAATCTGATAATTAGTACTTTTATGTGACTTTTAGTAATTATACCGTTTATATTTATAATCCTTCTTTACCACAGCATATGAGTTTCTATTATATCCTCGAATTGGCATCACCAATAGTATGCACTTCAGCTATTTTTTTGATGCAAGACAATTTTAACTCTGCAGTACTTTTTTATAACAATAGTTTTTTCAATCTTAATAATTTCTAAATATTCAATTCTTCTTTTGATGGAGGCAATCCAGACGTATACTACACAAAAACCTACCCTTAAGTGATATATAATTATTCTGTAGTTTCAGGAATAAATCCAAAATCTGTCTACCAAACTCCTAATGAAAGTATTTCTTATTTATCAAATTTCACAACTTTTTAGAATCAAAAACAGTAGCAAATTCAACTTACTTAAGATAATTTAATACTTAGGCCTATAAATTAGTCATCTGAGATTAATTCAATTGCAATCTAATATCCTATCAGTTTAATCATAGATAGACAAGTCAGTGATTGTTAATGCATTTCCCCTTAATATTGTTATGTAGATTAACCTTCAAGATTATAAATTTCAAATAATACTGACAATTACACATTAATAACCTCTATCAATAACTAATTTTTTGCTTTATAGAATAATGAAACTATTCAAATTCTTAACGGTGATTTGACTATCCTATCAAATTTTAGTTACTCATATCTAAATTTTAATGAATGTTTGATATCAACATCTAATCAAAACAATTTATATTCAATCTGTTACAATGATATTTCTTAGTATTGGCTAACTTTTACATTAAATACTTCCGGTATTGTATCAAAATTCAATCATATCTAATTTAACTAAACATTTTAAAAAATTTAAAAAATAAGCTGCTTATTAGACTAAATATTTATTTTGGCTATGCTCAATAATAAAAGTTAGGAATTGTATTGGATTAACTCATTTAACAGCAGCTTATAACAATTATCTGTTTATAAAAATAACAAAAGCATGTGTCAAGATTTTGATATTGGTTTATTGTAATCCAATTCTTTTGATTTTTAATCAAACACAATAATATTATTCATGACTAATGGATTTTAGCTCTATTATCAAATGATGTTTGTTTCAGTTAATTCCATTTAGTTATCATCCATAGTTTCTTACCAGTTATAAATTTGCAATTAATAATTTGGTTGTTTTTTGGTGTCTGAGATAATTTATAACCTTTTGATTTTACAGACTGAAGGTCATAATATAATTTTGATAGTAAGCAATAGTAATCTCAGTTTCATAATAAAGATCAGAGTAATTATGGAATAGATTTTGGGTTCGCCTGTCCTGGCCTCAGTTATTTAAACCATTCCAAATTATAATTTAATCAATGATGGTTACATAGTATATTCAGAGGGCATTTTGATGCAATAATTTTAATATTTTTTCAATGATTACTTTGTTGGAATTTATTAACTTGCTAATTTAGCAGAACTACAAAATCCATTTGAGCCAATTTTAATGTTAGGTTAGTTTAATACAACATCAGTTTAAAAAGCAATGATTGTAAATAAGACCAACCCCTAGAATATTGGAATTATCTTATCATTTTTTAATAACTCAATATATTCATAAGCAATAAGTACATGGAACTTAACCAAAATTGTTTTTACAAGTAACAATGAAATTAATGTTTCTATCTATTGTGAAAATGTGTATTCATCTGGAACTTATAATGTAACATTCCATTTGCCTAAATCATTTAATTTTAACTTTAGAAGATGGGTTTATATTTTGCTTTCAATAATAGTCGTACTGTTATTAGTATTTTGCATAAAAATAAAATAAAATACAAAGAATTTAGAATATATATCAGAGGTTGAATTATGATGTAAACATGCTATAAAATTCCAATCATATTATTTTTCAATAAATATTATGAATCTAATTAATGTTGAAATTTATTAGTATCTTTTGTTTTTGTTTGGAATATTATTTATTGATTCTCACATCTTTGTGATTAATTTGACTTAAAATTGAAAATATCATTTATAGAATTTCCTTAACAGTATAATCATAATTATCAATTGCATCTCTACAATTGTTAATGAACTTGAATTTAATAAATCATTCTCATAGATTCTTATTTTATGATTCAAATTATTTCTTAATTCTTAAAAAAAGATTTAAATTAATTTATAGGTATCAAATGGGTGATCAGTGTATATTCGATTAAATAAAATTCTTTTTCTTATTATAAAAAAAAGTTTATATCAATTAAAATTAATTTTTTTTTATTNTTTGTCCTTCAATCCCAACCTAGAAATACAAAAACATATTTCAACGCTTATAAAAATTATATAAATCTAGCTTTAAAAAGGTTTGTGGATTTCCTAAATGCTTACCTAACGAATTTTTAGATTTGATATTACCCCCTCTAGAACTTCTTATAGCAAAGCATACAAATAAGGTTATCAGTAGGATGAACAACGGAAACTTTGGTTAAACTACTTTTATCAATAATTACTTTAACGAGATAGAAGAAATGAATTAAAATTCAATATACAAATTTCTCCCCAATAATTTTAATTAGCTGTTCTACCTGTACCCTAAAATCTGTAGGACCCACTAATGTAATCTTTCATACCGCCATATAATAAATTTCCATTCCAATTTCCATATTTCAGAGTTTTTAATAAATCTAAGAGGCATCTTCAATAATAATTAGTAAATACAATAACCAAAAAACTAATGTAATAGATTGGAAAAAATAATTGCAAAGCTTTTAACTGAATGATTGAGTTATTTTTATGTTAAATAGAATAATAATAATAATAATTAAAATTAATTATGCTTTTTGAATTTGAAATACTTTTTTTATATAAAATAGAATAGACTAATGTATTGTTTTCAAACCTTATTTAAATGGAGGTGAATAAAGAATCAAACCTACTAGAGGTATATCCAATTTCAACTACCGGCAATCCAAATTAATTCGTTCTCTTTAATAAACTTAGTCTAAAACCCATTATCTAGGTTTGATAATATCTTGTCGATGCAATTCATAATCAAAAGTTAGCCATTCTAAATTCCTTTTGTGTATAAATTATAATAACAAAACTATTTATTTCATTATTATTTATTTACTTCTTTCCCAGATGATAATTTAAATCTAAATTTATGCATGGGAAACTAATTAATTATTTGACTATTTTAAACTTGATACAATAGCCCCATTCTAATTTTTAGCAAATGTAAAAGACATATTAATTTTATTGAACTAAGCTCAACTTTCCAAATTTTAAGTGATTTACCTATTTTGACTACAAAAGTAAGACTCATATTTTCTTTGGACTTGTAGGCGTTTTTGTAATTTCAATTCCAGTATGCTTACTTCAAGAAACCTCATTTTAATTCAATATACCTAAACGTAATTAATAATGTTAAAACTAATCTATTAATTTTAGTTTTATTATTGGCAGCAACCTTTTGTAATCGTAGAGTTTAGGGTAACTTAAACAATAGAAACCTATTCTTGCTAGATTTTGCATTCTCAAATAATTTTCGATTCATTGGAGAATATGGTTAAATTTCAGATATAAATACAATCAATTACCAAATTCTGTTTTACAAATTTATATTTTTGAAACAGTCAGACTTTGATGAGCTAGCCAATTCAGTTTTTATCAGTACTTCTGTTACTACTAAATTATCTCCATAAGCGAAAGTTCTCCTAGGTCTTTTATTTTATTCTTCTACTTAAGGTATCACTTGTACATTTATCACTTTTTAATTCATTTTGTGTTATCAGTTTGTGATTAGCGATGCTCTAATTATTCATTCCGTAACATAAAATATATTTAGGATAAAGATAATGATACTTAATTAAGTTTATAAATTTATTAAGTAATATGTAATTCCATTTTTTAAATTGTCTTGACTCCATTTTCTAAAGGATTTATCAAATTCTAATTATGGATTGAAAAATCAAATTAACTCAGTTTAAACATAAAACTAAAATTTAAAAAGAAAATTTAAATATAAAGTATAAAATCAACCAACAAGACAATAAATGAAATTTGGCTATTTATTCTGATTGTCAAACATGTTGACTTAAAATGATATTTTGAAAAGAGTAGGACTCACTCTTCATATTTTGTTGGTAATAATCAAATATCGATGTATTATAAACACTTTAAATGTTGATGATACCATATGTATTTATTGTTATTTTCCTTGTCAATATTGTGTAGATGCAATAGTAAGAATTTATTACAATCTAAGATTAATTATATTAATNAACCTTATTTAAATGGAGGTGAATAAAGAATCAAACCTACTAGAGGTATATCCAATTTCAACTACCGGCAATCCAAATTAATTCGTTCTCTTTAATAAACTTAGTCTAAAACCCATTATCTAGGTTTGATAATATCTTGTCGATGCAATTCATAATCAAAAGTTAGCCATTCTAAATTCCTTTTGTGTATAAATTATAATAACAAAACTATTTATTTCATTATTATTTATTTACTTCTTTCCCAGATGATAATTTAAATCTAAATTTATGCATGGGAAACTAATTAATTATTTGACTATTTTAAACTTGATACAATAGCCCCATTCTAATTTTTAGCAAATGTAAAAGACATATTAATTTTATTGAACTAAGCTCAACTTTCCAAATTTTAAGTGATTTACCTATTTTGACTACAAAAGTAAGACTCATATTTTCTTTGGACTTGTAGGCGTTTTTGTAATTTCAATTCCAGTATGCTTACTTCAAGAAACCTCATTTTAATTCAATATACCTAAACGTAATTAATAATGTTAAAACTAATCTATTAATTTTAGTTTTATTATTGGCAGCAACCTTTTGTAATCGTAGAGTTTAGGGTAACTTAAACAATAGAAACCTATTCTTGCTAGATTTTGCATTCTCAAATAATTTTCGATTCATTGGAGAATATGGTTAAATTTCAGATATAAATACAATCAATTACCAAATTCTGTTTTACAAATTTATATTTTTGAAACAGTCAGACTTTGATGAGCTAGCCAATTCAGTTTTTATCAGTACTTCTGTTACTACTAAATTATCTCCATAAGCGAAAGTTCTCCTAGGTCTTTTATTTTATTCTTCTACTTAAGGTATCACTTGTACATTTATCACTTTTTAATTCATTTTGTGTTATCAGTTTGTGATTAGCGATGCTCTAATTATTCATTCCGTAACATAAAATATATTTAGGATAAAGATAATGATACTTAATTAAGTTTATAAATTTATTAAGTAATATGTAATTCCATTTTTTAAATTGTCTTGACTCCATTTTCTAAAGGATTTATCAAATTCTAATTATGGATTGAAAAATCAAATTAACTCAGTTTAAACATAAAACTAAAATTTAAAAAGAAAATTTAAATATAAAGTATAAAATCAACCAACAAGACAATAAATGAAATTTGGCTATTTATTCTGATTGTCAAACATGTTGACTTAAAATGATATTTTGAAAAGAGTAGGACTCACTCTTCATATTTTGTTGGTAATAATCAAATATCGATGTATTATAAACACTTTAAATGTTGATGATACCATATGTATTTATTGTTATTTTCCTTGTCAATATTGTGTAGATGCAATAGTAAGAATTTATTACAATCTAAGATTAATTATATTAATAGCCCAACTTGCTAGCTAGAATTTACACATGATAGAAGTTATTTTCTGGTTCCTTGTCAGGTTTGTTAAAGCATTTTAACTAATTCTTGATATTAAGATCTGTTCAACTTAATTGCTGTGTGGTCACTGGCTATTAGTTCATTGATGTTCCATCTTAATCTAAACTGAATCTTTCAAATGGATTCTTAATCAACATTCATTAATTAGAATTCTATTAAAATAATATTCTAATTTACATTAAATTAAATCTTCTCCAATTATTTAGACAAATTGTTTCTTTATTACGCAGAAACTTAACTTTAGTTTAAAAAATCTCAAAAGATAGTAATTTCGCAATTGATAGAAATATAATAAAATCACACCAACAGATTATAAATCTTCTTTTTTTTTTACTTTAAGAAAACTCTTTCGAGAACAAATAACTTTAAATTTTTTTAGTGAAATACATTTATTCCTACATAGATTACCTCCAAAAGTTTGTGAAATCTAAAATTAGCTACATCCATATTATAATTTTCAATTATTATTATCATTTATCTTAATTGCATTCCGATGTCTTAATCATATATAATTATTTATGAAGCGAACCAATACTAATTAATTATTGAAATTAAGTTAGGATAATACTTATTCATTTATAAAAATAACGATTAAAATCCGCTAAGTAGAATAGAAGATATCATGTCCTCTATAAATTGTTATAAAAATTAGTAGAAAAGACGTATGGAAATGTTATAATCTCTGTTCAATTTAAGTCTTATTTACTATCAAAAATTATTCACCATTTAAAAATTTATTATCTTTAGATGTCTTCTTCTTTGCATATTCAAGTTGGAGGGGCTGGAGTAAAGATTGGTGAAATGTTATGGAAATTGTATGAAAAAGAATACAACGAAACAACTCAGAAGAATTATATTTATGAAGAAGTTGATGGGATTTATTATCCATAAGCACTTTTCTTAGATACAGATGATAGAATAATACATGAAGTCTAAAAGAATACATCAATAAAATTTAAGAATAACTCATTTTTACATGCAAAAGAGGATGCATCGACTTATTATCGAGGGTGGTATAGTGTTGGAGATAAGATTTTGTTTGAAGCATTAGATTATATTAGAAAAAAAATAGAAACGATGGATCGATTAGAAGAAATAGTAATAACAAATTCAATAGGTGGAGGAACTGGGTCAGGATTTTATGTAGATTAGTATATTATATAACATAATATGTGAAACTGAAGGTAAAAATACACGGATTTATGATTTTCCCATCTTCAGAAATGTGTAATAGTACTGTAGAAATTTATAATACTATTAACTCAAGTCAAGTCCTGATAGAGAACTTTTACAGCATTACAATATTTGACAATTAGTCAATGTTATTGATCATCAATTAGGTTTGGACTTTGTTGATTATCAACATTTAAATAATGTGGTTTCTCAAATAATTAGTTCATATACTGGATTAAGAAGGTTTAACAACAGTGATAATTCTAAATTTTTATCAAATTTGTGCCCTTATCCTTAGATGCATTTTTTAATTCCATCATATGGCTAAATGACTTTAATAAATGATTACACTAGAAACGAATTAAAACAAGAATAATTTATCAAATATTTCACAAAAGTAGAGTAAAAATTATATCAATGTCCTAAAAGTCCTAATTATATTTCTACTGCGTTATTATTTAGGTAAAAATAATTGAACTCTTTTTATGGTAAATTTGATTTAACACTAAAAAATTTTGAAAATTACTTTGGCTAAAGTCCAAATATATTTTAATGTCAATCATCCAATTACTAAGTATTACCTGAACTAGCATAAATGAAACAAACTGGAACCTTCTTTTCTAATGATGCTTCAATTGTGAGTAGATTTAAATTATTAACTCGTAAGTTTGATATATTGTATGCGAAAAGAGGATTTGGACATTGGTATGTTGGCTAAGGTCGAAAAGAGAAAGAGATGAGTGAATAAAGAGACTAATTTGGTGATTTAATAGCTGATTATGAGGATTTTCAAAGTTGTGGAAATTTACAAAATGAGATCTAAAATGATGATGAATTTTGAGATACATTATTATTGATATGCAAGCTTATAGTATTAATTTAAACTTAAAAAAATGATTCTAATTAAATTATTATTTTCAATAGCATTTTATTATTTTCATTTAAAATAATATTTCTTAAAGTTCAAACAGTTGATTCTAACCTTGTCACAATTCGAAAATGATTAAAGTTATATTTTAATATTCAATATTTATTTTTTCATTTCTTCACTAAAACGATATATTATAATACTATTCATAATCTCCTAAGAATTGCTATTCTTTGTAGAGTTAATCAAATGATCGATAATTAATTCTTTTTCAAAAAAAGATATTGATTGTTGTATACGTAAGGGTTTCATCTCTTTAAGTATATTATATTATTTATATAACGCTCAATACTTATATTATAAGTATAAGTATTAATATTTGAATAGTTAAAAATGAGTACAACTTTTCAAAAATTATTCAAATAAGATTAGAATGATCAAACAGGGAGAAGAAGTACGAGATGAAAGAAGATGATATTAAGTAGTGATCCGCATCGAAGTTTTATAAGTGCACCCTCAACTTATTCTAGACCTATTATCAGTTTCAACCTTCTCAAAATGATTTTCTAACCATATCTAAGTTATTTTAATTATAAATATTTTCCTGCTTAATATAAGGATAAAAATTATTTTTTATTTTTTGAAAACAATGGATTTATAGAATTTTAATTTATTTTTGATTTTTCAGAATGAATAATATCTGAGAAATGATATATTAATAAGATATTTGCAGAAAAAGGAGGTGAAGTATTCATGAGAATCTTAAATTTCATAATCACCTCTGAAAAGTGATTTTGAATATTTCTCTACTGCAGAACTTCTTATTCAGACTGTTTAATGGGGAATCGAGATTCGAATGGCCCTATTTTAAAATGCTATTCATTTAAATAATCCAATTCAAGGATGGAGAATCAAAAGAATCACTTTTTTTAAAGGGAATCCTAGAATGCTGCCAGGAAAGAAAGTAAGATAGAAGTTATGAATATGAAGGTGGTGAAGATTTTAAATATCAGAATTTAACAGAAGAACAAATCAGAATTTAATAGAAAAACTTTACTGAAGCTTTAGATACAGCTGATTATGTCATTGTAAAGTAAAGTAATATTTAATTAAAAATAATGCTAGGTATCATTAGCTCGGATTCTGAATAGGGCAAGAGTAAAAAATAATCTAGAGGAAGTTGGAGCTAAAACAAGGCTGGTTAGTTTGTGAAGACAGATTAGGATGTTGTAAATAATCAGGATAAGCACTTCAATTAAATGAAAATTTATGTTATTGACCTGAATGAAGGAGGGAAGTTGACGATCTCAGAGCAGACAATCCCATAAGATTTTAGAGATTTATCCAGATCTTTGGTTATGAAACCTATTTCAAACTCCATCCTAAATTATTCTGAAGCTCCTAAAACATTTAAACAGGTAAATTATAATGTTAAAATAGTGTGCTAAATCAATTAGAGAAATAACGAGTTAAAGAGCTGAGATTTGTTCTAGGCTAAGAATTAATAAACAATATTGTAGGTGAAACAAACTATGAGGGACTCTTTAAATGTGTCAAATTTTAAGAAGAACAGGTGAATGGTGATGAAACTTCAAGATCTAAGAAGA
The DNA here is from genome assembly GCA_905182995.1 of Paramecium octaurelia. Taxonomy (NCBI): domain Eukaryota; phylum Ciliophora; class Oligohymenophorea; order Peniculida; family Parameciidae; genus Paramecium; species Paramecium octaurelia. Next base: position 239,772 of record CAJJDP010000156.1, on the reverse strand, counting down.
TTATGTTCTGCTATTGATAATATTAGCTTTCAAGTAGAAATATTCAAAGCTTTATTCAACCTATGAGAGGACTTTAACCACCCAAAGTTGAGTCAATTGTTTATAATTATTCAACTTAAAAATAAATGAGATAGTATCTTCTTAAAGTTATCCCTTCAGCACATTTTCCGTTGAATCTCCTCTAACCATAACACTTATAGATGGTATAAAAGAATTAGTAGGGAAATTAAAAGAATCAACCGATCATAATATTATTGATGTATTATTAATTATTTTAATTTTAGATTGATTTTTCTTGAAGATTATTAATTCAAATTCCATACGTTATGCAACATTTCTAATCAATTCCTGATATCAAGCCATTATTATTTCAATTTTTTATCAATAAAAAAAAACATATTTAACAGGTATTTTATCAATTAAATGATAAATATGCAAATTTAGAGTCGTGCCAATTTTTAGAATCTCTAAAGTATCCAAAGCCATTTGCACCACTCAGAGCGGACGAATGCCATCCTCATTTCCATGGGATTATATGAAGGTCTGTATCTAAGCTCGCAGTCAGTTCATCAAGTAATTGGCAGAGCTAGTCGAGCAAGAGTAATTGGTCAATCATCCCTCTCATGGCAAGAGTGGATGTGCATCCGCCTGACAGTTTTCTAGTAAACTTAATAGAATCAATAGATATAGGTCTGTTGACTGGACTCCAGTGCTCCTAGTTTTGGGTTTAACTTTAATAGAATGGAAAACGATTCTAGTTTTTTGGCTAAACCAAATACTTAATTAGTCATGAATGTCTAGAATAGAGGGCAATGAATTAAATCAGTCCTTAACGCATCATTTCATCTAACACACATCTTTATTGCTATACCCTTCTTACTATTTGAATTATTGGTTATCATAAAATATTAGTTTAGTTATTCCTTATCTTTCTCATCTAATTACGCTGTCAAATTTTCAATTCACATAATTGTTTTAGAATTGTAATTCTTATAAGTATAAAATACAAAAATATTTTGTTTTATATCTATTTTTTATTTACAAAACAATTTAATTTAATTTGTTTATTATTCACTTAAAATTCAAGCATGTTTTAAGTTTTGATATTTGAATAATAATCGAAATTTCTTTGTAAATTCTATATCTTTTAAATGATGAAATTAAATCTTAATTATGATTACTTACTTAAAGTATTTTTCTCTAGAGAATTATGCATTTTTAATACATATGATGTCAACCAAGTAAATAATAGATATTTCTTATTGCTTGTTTTCAACATACTTCAATTATTAAAATAAACTTTAGAAATATAAAAGCAACCTATTTAAACGCTAGACTAGCTATTTAAATTAAAAAATGCTAAATATCAGCTACTACAGAATAAACACAATTGGGCTTTCTTGTAGAATACCTCTAAATATTATAGATGAAAAATATTTTCTTAAGATCAAAAGGAATCATCACTAAATTGCGAAGATGAAGATTTAAATATAAAATTACTTGATGCTAAATTTTAGATTTCATTTAATTGTTTATTTCATATATTTACTTTTGATTCTAAACCCATTAAAGTGATCGAAAATTTCTCTTTTTGATTGTAAATTATTCACTAAATAATATGATATTTTTATATTTCTTTCTATATTGATCCTTAAAGTTATTAATTATGAGAAAGTAAGATATAAATACTAAAAAAGCCTAGTTAGTCAAGTAATTTATTATTTATTTTGGTTAAAACAAGGAACCTAAATTAAATAGTATATAAAGATATACTTTTTTAAAATATTTTATATATGTTTTTCTTTCGCAATAATGAAGTTATTAATCAAATCTGTTTCTCATCTCCTCGAAAGCAAAATTTTTCCTTCTTTAATCTATACAGTTTTCAAAGTGCAATCTAAAAGGTCGGATGATTCTGGTAATGTGTAAGAGATTATAATTTCTTAAATTTCTCAACTTAAGAATTACCCAGGTTATAGTTAATAAAAATACTAAAGAAGCAAAGTTTCAAAGTAATAGCTCCAACATTCTAAGTTATTTTTAATTAAATGTATTGCTTTGAGAAGACAAATTCTAAATTGAAACTACATAGACTAGGTATTATTGAGTTAAATAGCAAACTTTAACAGTAAAATACCTTACCTAAAGAAGCATAATAAAAACTAACCAAACTGTATTCATATGATAATATAAAGATGCAGTTTCGCCAATTAAAATAAATTAAAATAAAACTAATTCAAAAAAATATCATCTCTAAGAAAATTGAGTCAGATTAAAGCCCCAGAAAAATATTTTTAGATTCTCAAATCAAAACTATTAAGATAATAACAACTCATTTCTTACAATATTTGAATCAAAAATTGTCCAAAGTATAACTCAATCAATGCAAGAGATCTCAAGTTCCTTGAAAGGCTATTCGAAAAACTCTAACATCAATTTTTAGACACTAAATAACTTAATAAATTAAGAAATAAATCCTTAATAATGGATTATAATCCTTATACATCTGTCTAGAGTAGTTCTTATTTGTATGAGATTAGCAAATGTATTGAATATTATTTTATATAATAACTAAAACCTAATTAAATTCTAAAACTATTATTTAGATTTTATTTTTAAAACAATCTTATTAAAGATTAATTAATTTTTTTCATTAATAAATTTTTCCCTATATATAATATGAAAATCAAAATCATGCCATTAATCCCAAAAGACCGAGTGAAATAACTGACAAGATGTAAGCACTGTCGGTGGTAGTTGTTCCATTATCTGTGTTATTGTTAGTTCCATTTGAATTGTTTGGATTGACAGATCCTGAAATGCAACTTTCACATTTATTAGTAGCGGCGTTCCAACTATAAGTGTAAGCTGATTTAGTGTAGCAAATCTTGGAATCAGTCATGGTTCCTGGATCAGCAGCAGCGCATTTTCCGCTTTAAAGAACACAAACGGTGGATGAGGTTCCATCGAAACTTGGAATTGGTTGACAATCAGTTCCGGTGGCAAAGGTATCACAAGCGTGATTAGCACAATTTGTTCCTGTTGAGTTTTCAGTCCATTTGCATGTTGGGTTGGTTGTGCAAGCCAATTTATCTTTGGTAGCATCGGCACAAGCTGTGAAGGTCTTGCATGTTCCATTAACCTTATCAGTTCCAGTGGGAGTGAAAGCACAAACAGTTGATTTGCTGTTTTCCAAACCACCTCCGTTGCAAGATGTGATGGTCTTATAGGTTGAGCAGGCAGCCTTGGCAATGCAACTTGTTCCATTGGAAACACAAGCCTTTCCTGTGATAACACCCATACAATTAGCATTTGATGTTCCTCCAGTGATATCTTCACATTGCTTTTATCTGCAGGCCTTAGTTCCTGTAGTAGCTCCAACTGGTAATGCGAAAATACATTCTCCATCAGTTCCATAGAAACAACCAGCTTCAACATAGCTTGAGCAAGCAGCATATGGGATACATTTGGTTCCATCAGTTGTGCAAGATCCTCCAGTTACTGAGATAAGTTTGCATTAGTCGTTTGTACCCTTTTATTCATCTCCACATTCCTTCAATTTACAAGTATTAGCAGTGGCATTCCAATAGCAGATACCATCAGTTCCNAATCATTATCCCATATCTTTCCTTTAGGTTTTCAATGTGTCACTCTTCTGTTGGTGAAACAATTATGTAATCCAATCAATTTTTATGTATAAATTTTGTGAACTTATCACCTTCCTTCTTATTTGACTGTCTCGCAGTGATTGTTAAATCAATAATGAAAGGAATGCTTTAATTATTTTGTCTTTCAAAATTAGTTTAATAAATTAATATATTTGATCTTAAATATTCAGGTAAAATTTACAACAGGTTAAACTTAATTTTTAAGGAATTTAAAGTTTTTTTAAAGATTACTGAAGAATTCCAAGAAGATTTGTAAATGAATAAAGAAATTCTTCCTCAAAATTGATGAGAGATTTATACTTCAGTCTAAAGAAGTTCTTGTTTGTAATAACTAAATCCTATTTTAATTAATTCTATATTTACTATTTATTTGATTTAATTAAAAAACTGTTTTCTTAAAAGATTTAATTAATTAATTTTTTTCATTAATAAATTTTTCCCTATATATAATATGAAAATCAAAATCATGCCATTAATCCCAAAAGACCGAGTGAAATAACTGACAAGATGTAAGCACTGTCGGTGGTAGTTGTTCCATTATCTGTGTTATTGTTAGTTCCATTTGAATTGTTTGGATTGACAGATCCTGAAATGCAACTTTCACATTTATTAGTAGCGGCGTTCCAACTATAAGTGTAAGCTGATTTAGTGTAGCAAATCTTGGAATCAGTCATGGTTCCTGGATCAGCAGCAGCGCATTTTCCGCTTTAAAGAACACAAACGGTGGATGAGGTTCCATCGAAACTTGGAATTGGTTGACAATCAGTTCCGGTGGCAAAGGTATCACAAGCGTGATTAGCACAATTTGTTCCTGTTGAGTTTTCAGTCCATTTGCATGTTGGGTTGGTTGTGCAAGCCAATTTATCTTTGGTAGCATCGGCACAAGCTGTGAAGGTCTTGCATGTTCCATTAACCTTATCAGTTCCAGTGGGAGTGAAAGCACAAACAGTTGATTTGCTGTTTTCCAAACCACCTCCGTTGCAAGATGTGATGGTCTTATAGGTTGAGCAGGCAGCCTTGGCAATGCAACTTGTTCCATTGGAAACACAAGCCTTTCCTGTGATAACACCCATACAATTAGCATTTGATGTTCCTCCAGTGATATCTTCACATTGCTTTTATCTGCAGGCCTTAGTTCCTGTAGTAGCTCCAACTGGTAATGCGAAAATACATTCTCCATCAGTTCCATAGAAACAACCAGCTTCAACATAGCTTGAGCAAGCAGCATATGGGATACATTTGGTTCCATCAGTTGTGCAAGATCCTCCAGTTACTGAGATAAGTTTGCATTAGTCGTTTGTACCCTTTTATTCATCTCCACATTCCTTCAATTTACAAGTATTAGCAGTGGCATTCCAATAGCAGATACCATCAGTTCCGAGGTTATTACATGCTGTTTATGTCTTATAGGTAGCACAAGCTGCTTTAGCAATGCAAGCAGTTCCATCAGTAATACAAGTTGGTCCATATGAGAGACATTCATCGTTGGTGGCAGCAACGGCATCTGTGCATTATCCGAACTTTTAGCATTTTCCAGTTGGTAACCATCCGCAAGCTCCATCAGTTCCGACGACGCATGATGCCTTCAATGTTGTGCTGGCACAATTGGTAATTGGAATACATGTGTCTCCATTGGTTGTGCACAATGGTGAGAATCCTTAGCACTCAGAGTGTGTCTTCTTGATAGCATCTTCACATCTGTCATAATCATAGCATGATCCATTAACCCAAAGGCATGGTCCATAGTTGGATTTAATACAAAATTATTTATTAGAAAATTCAGTACATGAGGTTCCAGTAACACAACTTTATCCATTAGTCTTGCAACCAGCGAGGAAGGTGTTACATTCATCGTCAGTTAAACCGTTCTTGTCACCACAAACTCTAGCTCTGCATTTATTTGTTGCAGTATCCCAACCACATCTTCCTACTCCATCTTTAGTTGTTGAGGCAGCAATACAGATTGATTGAGTCTTGTATGATGCACATGTTGTAATGGTCAAACAACCAGCTCCAGATGTAGTACATGTATCAGCAAAGCTTTAACATTGAGCATGAGAAGCAATTGTTGCTGGTTAATCTTCACAAGTTTAAGCTCTGCATGTTGAGTTGGATTCTGTCCAAGCACAGAATTTACCATTGACTTTAGAATTGGTACATTACGAGTAACTGGTGTTACTGTAAGTGGCACAAGTAGTAATAGAAGCTGTACATTAATTAGCCCATGTGCATTCTGCTCTTAATTTACAAGCGGCTTATGATGTCAAATTACTGCAGTTCTTAACAGATGAGCATCCATAACCAGTTGTATAACAATCTTTATGATATTTCTAACAATCAGCATCTGTTGCAAGTGTATTTGGTGCTTCTGTGCATACTCTCTTAGCACATGCTCCTTTGATTGTTCCAACTGTAGTAGCTTTGCATGGTCCATCTTTAGCCAAATATGTTGGGCATGTTTCTTCAGTTCCATTGAAGGTACTGCAATTCTTTCCATAATCAATACAACCAGTTCCATCATAGACACAGAAAGGATCATCTGTTGCCTTGAATGGTGGCATACCATCATTACAATCCTTATTGTTTTTACCAGCAATATCACTGCACTTCTTCTTTGCGCAAGCAGCTGTTACTAGTGCAGTTGAAGTGTTCCAACAATAATCTTTTCCTGAGCTTGCCATGAATTTAGCACAAGTGGCCTAATCTCCTTTAAATCCACTGCAAGATGATGTTGCATCAATACATCCAGTACCCTTTGTAATACATCCTTTCAAATAAGCAGCACAATCAGTATCTGATGTTGCTGTAGTATTATCAGCACAAGTTCTTACTTTACATTTTCCAGTGGCAGTATTAGAAGCATCACCAGAACAATATTCATAAGTTGGATTTTTATTAGCATCCAATCCAGTGTATCTTTTGAATTATTCACATTACAATTTAGTTCCTCTGTAGGATGTGCATTGTTCTGTATTTGGAATGCATCCTGTTCCACGTGTGACACATCCACTCAAATAAGAATCACATTCAGAATCAGATGTTGCTGTAACATTGTCATAGNGCAGTTCCATCAGTAATACAAGTTGGTCCATATGAGAGACATTCATCGTTGGTGGCAGCAACGGCATCTGTGCATTATCCGAACTTTTAGCATTTTCCAGTTGGTAACCATCCGCAAGCTCCATCAGTTCCGACGACGCATGATGCCTTCAATGTTGTGCTGGCACAATTGGTAATTGGAATACATGTGTCTCCATTGGTTGTGCACAATGGTGAGAATCCTTAGCACTCAGAGTGTGTCTTCTTGATAGCATCTTCACATCTGTCATAATCATAGCATGATCCATTAACCCAAAGGCATGGTCCATAGTTGGATTTAATACAAAATTATTTATTAGAAAATTCAGTACATGAGGTTCCAGTAACACAACTTTATCCATTAGTCTTGCAACCAGCGAGGAAGGTGTTACATTCATCGTCAGTTAAACCGTTCTTGTCACCACAAACTCTAGCTCTGCATTTATTTGTTGCAGTATCCCAACCACATCTTCCTACTCCATCTTTAGTTGTTGAGGCAGCAATACAGATTGATTGAGTCTTGTATGATGCACATGTTGTAATGGTCAAACAACCAGCTCCAGATGTAGTACATGTATCAGCAAAGCTTTAACATTGAGCATGAGAAGCAATTGTTGCTGGTTAATCTTCACAAGTTTAAGCTCTGCATGTTGAGTTGGATTCTGTCCAAGCACAGAATTTACCATTGACTTTAGAATTGGTACATTACGAGTAACTGGTGTTACTGTAAGTGGCACAAGTAGTAATAGAAGCTGTACATTAATTAGCCCATGTGCATTCTGCTCTTAATTTACAAGCGGCTTATGATGTCAAATTACTGCAGTTCTTAACAGATGAGCATCCATAACCAGTTGTATAACAATCTTTATGATATTTCTAACAATCAGCATCTGTTGCAAGTGTATTTGGTGCTTCTGTGCATACTCTCTTAGCACATGCTCCTTTGATTGTTCCAACTGTAGTAGCTTTGCATGGTCCATCTTTAGCCAAATATGTTGGGCATGTTTCTTCAGTTCCATTGAAGGTACTGCAATTCTTTCCATAATCAATACAACCAGTTCCATCATAGACACAGAAAGGATCATCTGTTGCCTTGAATGGTGGCATACCATCATTACAATCCTTATTGTTTTTACCAGCAATATCACTGCACTTCTTCTTTGCGCAAGCAGCTGTTACTAGTGCAGTTGAAGTGTTCCAACAATAATCTTTTCCTGAGCTTGCCATGAATTTAGCACAAGTGGCCTAATCTCCTTTAAATCCACTGCAAGATGATGTTGCATCAATACATCCAGTACCCTTTGTAATACATCCTTTCAAATAAGCAGCACAATCAGTATCTGATGTTGCTGTAGTATTATCAGCACAAGTTCTTACTTTACATTTTCCAGTGGCAGTATTAGAAGCATCACCAGAACAATATTCATAAGTTGGATTTTTATTAGCATCCAATCCAGTGTATCTTTTGAATTATTCACATTACAATTTAGTTCCTCTGTAGGATGTGCATTGTTCTGTATTTGGAATGCATCCTGTTCCACGTGTGACACATCCACTCAAATAAGAATCACATTCAGAATCAGATGTTGCTGTAACATTGTCATAGCATTGTTTATTTGTGCATGCTCCTGCAGCTGTTGGAGAAGCTGGTGCTAGTGGTTTACATCTATCTTTTCCTGTTGTATCTAATAAGAGATTGCAAAATTCTGTGGATCCATTAAGTGAATTGCATTGAGTAGTTGAAGTAACGCATGTTTAACCATTTGTCTTGCAAGATTTGAGGTAACTTGAACAATCAAAGTCTGTATAGAATTATTTATCACCGCATACTCTATCTTTACACTTTTTATTTGTAGAATCCCAAGCACATAAATCTCCTGATGAATTTGCAACTCCTTCACACCAAGTTTATTTGGCTGCATCATCACTACCTTATGCTGTATAATTTGCACAAGTATCTTTGGAAATGCATTTACTTGAATAATAAATACAATCTGGAGCATTATTAGCACAATCTGTAGCACTGGCGTCATTATCGGTACAAGCTTATGCTTTGCATTTCTTATCAGCATCTTTCATGCATGGGTAATTGGTTTTTGATTTAACGGCTTTACATTATGCTTCTTCTGAACCAGATGCGGGTCCAAGAGCTGCTGTAGTTGTTCCATCGTATTTACTACAAATATCCACTGTGACACACTTAGTACCTTGAATAAATGTGCATTTATTAGTTCCGTCAGATAAAGCTCCACAAGCAGCTGCTTTATCTGTTGCATCTGTCACATCATATGTATCGCATGTATCTTACTTTACACAGTAAGTACCAACGGCATAAGTACATGTATCTGCAAGTGATGTACCCGCACAGTATGATCTTTTATCATCTGCTGAGGTTCCAACGGCTGGAACTTTATCACAAGTATTATCATCATTTACACAAGTTCCTTTATAATAAACACATTTTAATGAATTTGCTTAGAGGTCACAATCAACTTAAGATGTTGGACTTGCAATATCTTAACAATCAAAATCTCTGCATTTAGCGGCTCCAGCTGTAAATCCACATTTTTTACCAGTGGAATTTATTTTACTCAAGCAATAGGTTTATCTAGCTGCATCACCGGCGGGTAATGTTGTATATGAGTCACAGTTTCCTGCAGCTACACAAGCTGTTTAAGTTGTCGCATGAAATTCATCGTATGTGCAGAATACAGTTGCTCCATCTTTTGAAAAGATTTAGCAATATGCAGTTTTAGCGCTACCTGCCAAACCTGTGGCATCTGTAAAAGGAAGTTTAGATGTGTCAGCACAGTCTCCAACAACAGAAATACCACCTTTTGGTGTTCTACATTTACCAGCTGAGAATACACATCCAGTTAAATGTAGATCACAATCATTTTAACTAGTTGCTGTAATGTTTTCACAAGTTCCTGCTTTACACTTGGCTGCGTCATCTTTGATACAATATTTAGTTTTGTCTTTAATAGATTGGGTAATGCAAAATGCATCAGTTGTTGGAGTAGCTCCATCAAAGGTAGCTTTGGTCCAAGCAGAAGATAATGTGAGAACGCAATCAGCATTTGCTGGAGTTTGACAACCTGTGCCATCAGCTTTAATTTCACAATATCCTTTAGTAGTTTCATACACTGACTTACAATAATTAGCCTTCTTAGTATCTGTGTCTGCATCAGATGGGAAAACTGTTGGACAAGAGCCAGCTGCAACTGCTGCATAGCATTTTCCAGCATAATAATAACATCCTGAAAATTTGCTGTCACAATCTTTTTAACTTGTAGCTGAGGAGATAGTAGCACAAGTGTATGCTGTGCATGTATTACCAGTCGACCATGTACATCCTGTATATGTTGCAGTTCCTAAACCGAATTTTGTAACATCATTAACAAGTTTCAAAGATTCACAAGCAGCCTTTTTATTAGCATCACTTAGTGAGGAATCTAAGGTATAACTTCCGCAAGCAGCAACAGTTGATAAGCAACCTGTGTTACTCACTTTTTAGCATATTCCGTTAGAGTAACCTAAAACATCATTACAAACTTAAGCAGATGTTTAAGAAACTAATTTTTCACATTTGTCTTGTTAAGTACAAGTTGCATCACCTGTCTTAAATGAGCAAAACACTCCAGATATATTCACATATTTCTAACATTGTGTTAATTTTTAAGCATCTGTAGTAATTCCAGTTGGGAATGCATAGTCACAATTTGCCTTATTTGGTAAATAACAGAATGTTCCTGCTAATTTACATGTATCAGCTGCTGCACTTGAAACACCCTTTTATAAATATGTAACACATGTCAATGAAGTAGTAAATGTGCTCAAGAATTAATCACAAGTTCTAACTGCACACTTTGTTCCTGAAGCCCAACCACAAACATATCCACTGTTATCTTTAATAGTTGTACAATAATCAAACTTTTATTAATCAGTTGTAGCAGTATCAGGGGTAGAGTAACTAGTACAAAGACCTGCATCAATACATGGAGCTCCAGCCTTTAAAAACCTACAAGTTGATTTATAATCTGTGCAATCTGAAGCTTATGAAGGACTTGCTTTGTCTGAACAAACTCTATCTGCACAAGTATCATATCTTGTGCATGCAACCTTTGTCCAACTTGGAGATAAACCACCACTAAAATTGGGACAAGTAGCAACAGTTCCTGTTTATGCAGCACACTGTCTTGCAGATTTAGCAACACAACCTCCTTCAGATTTTGCTATGCATCCTGTCAAGAAAGCCTCACAATCCTCATCTTTTGTGGCTGTTGTATTATCTGTACATTCTCTAGTTTTGCAAGCACCTGATGTAGCTGTTCCGAAGCAATATTTTGAACTATTGGTTCCTACAATTGCTGATTCACAAAATGCAGCGACACCTGTGTAACTTGCACAAGTTGTGTCAGCAGCCTTAGGATCAACACAGCCTGCATTACCATTATAGACACATCCATCTAAAAATGATCCACATGAACCATCAGTCTAGTTTTCAGCCAACTTGCAAGTTTTTACTTTGCAAAAATCACTATCAGTTGCACTTGCACTATTGTAGCATTAATATGTTGTAAAGTTGGTGCTTGATCCACTCTTATAAGCAAATAGCTTATTGCAATTTTCTTAGGTTCCTTTCATTGATGTGCATGGAGTAGTGTAGTCAACACAACCTTTTCCACTACTAATACATCCTGGTAAGAAAGTAGCGCATGTAGCATTATCTGTTGCATCTGTATTATCTGCACATTTTCTTGACACACAAGGTGTTGTATCTGTAGCTGAAGCAACATTAGTACAATATCCTGGATAACTTAAACATGTTGATTATGTTCCAAGAAGTTTGCTACAGTCATATTTGGTTATGCAAGCATCAACTCTATTACTAATACAGGTTGATAGTTCTGCTGCACAATTTGCATCAGTATTGTAATACGCTCCTGTTAAATCTGAACAAGCCAAATCTTTGCAAGCATTATTCAACCAACCACATTTTCCTGTTACATAAATGTATTTTGGATTTCCTTAATCATCTACTCCATCTTATGTTTTGATTCTAGCTTNGAGCAAAACACTCCAGATATATTCACATATTTCTAACATTGTGTTAATTTTTAAGCATCTGTAGTAATTCCAGTTGGGAATGCATAGTCACAATTTGCCTTATTTGGTAAATAACAGAATGTTCCTGCTAATTTACATGTATCAGCTGCTGCACTTGAAACACCCTTTTATAAATATGTAACACATGTCAATGAAGTAGTAAATGTGCTCAAGAATTAATCACAAGTTCTAACTGCACACTTTGTTCCTGAAGCCCAACCACAAACATATCCACTGTTATCTTTAATAGTTGTACAATAATCAAACTTTTATTAATCAGTTGTAGCAGTATCAGGGGTAGAGTAACTAGTACAAAGACCTGCATCAATACATGGAGCTCCAGCCTTTAAAAACCTACAAGTTGATTTATAATCTGTGCAATCTGAAGCTTATGAAGGACTTGCTTTGTCTGAACAAACTCTATCTGCACAAGTATCATATCTTGTGCATGCAACCTTTGTCCAACTTGGAGATAAACCACCACTAAAATTGGGACAAGTAGCAACAGTTCCTGTTTATGCAGCACACTGTCTTGCAGATTTAGCAACACAACCTCCTTCAGATTTTGCTATGCATCCTGTCAAGAAAGCCTCACAATCCTCATCTTTTGTGGCTGTTGTATTATCTGTACATTCTCTAGTTTTGCAAGCACCTGATGTAGCTGTTCCGAAGCAATATTTTGAACTATTGGTTCCTACAATTGCTGATTCACAAAATGCAGCGACACCTGTGTAACTTGCACAAGTTGTGTCAGCAGCCTTAGGATCAACACAGCCTGCATTACCATTATAGACACATCCATCTAAAAATGATCCACATGAACCATCAGTCTAGTTTTCAGCCAACTTGCAAGTTTTTACTTTGCAAAAATCACTATCAGTTGCACTTGCACTATTGTAGCATTAATATGTTGTAAAGTTGGTGCTTGATCCACTCTTATAAGCAAATAGCTTATTGCAATTTTCTTAGGTTCCTTTCATTGATGTGCATGGAGTAGTGTAGTCAACACAACCTTTTCCACTACTAATACATCCTGGTAAGAAAGTAGCGCATGTAGCATTATCTGTTGCATCTGTATTATCTGCACATTTTCTTGACACACAAGGTGTTGTATCTGTAGCTGAAGCAACATTAGTACAATATCCTGGATAACTTAAACATGTTGATTATGTTCCAAGAAGTTTGCTACAGTCATATTTGGTTATGCAAGCATCAACTCTATTACTAATACAGGTTGATAGTTCTGCTGCACAATTTGCATCAGTATTGTAATACGCTCCTGTTAAATCTGAACAAGCCAAATCTTTGCAAGCATTATTCAACCAACCACATTTTCCTGTTACATAAATGTATTTTGGATTTCCTTAATCATCTACTCCATCTTATGTTTTGATTCTAGCTTAATTTGCTAAACAAATTGATTTTTTCTTATAATCACTGCAGGCTGTATTACTAGTACAAATTGGTTACCATGAGCAATTATTAGTACCTTCACAACTTTATTATTTGACAGTTGCATCACAAGTAGTTTATGAAACACATCCAGATCCTGTTGTAACACAATTAGTGAAATAATTGGCACAAAGTGGGTTAGTATTAACATTACTAGCAGCAGAAGCGCAATCTCTAGCAACACATTTGGTTCCACTCTTCCACGTACATTTTCCTTCAGTTCCTACTCTAGATTAGCAACTTGTAGTATCTCCATCATAAGAAGTACAGGATTTCAAATTAGCCTTAGTAACACATCCTTTTCCTGTAGTAACACATCCAACTTAATATTTGGCACATGCATCATCTGTTGTAGTTGTATCTGGAGCTTCGTCACAAACCTTTGGTGCACATGATGCTTCAGTTGTTGTACTTGTTCCTTTACAATATCCATCAGTACCAATGTAGACAGCACAAGTAGTGGCTGTTCCTTTATATGTATTACAAGCTGATAATGCTGAAACACATGTTTTTCCATTTGTCTTACAACTGCTTTAATATTATTTGCAAAGTTCATCAGTATTGAATGCTCCATTTTCGCATTTTCTTGCTCTACATTTAGAACCTCCAGCATCACCTTCACAAACTCCATCTGATCCAAGATATCCAACACAAGTAGTGTTATCACCTGAATAGGTTGAACATAATGGTTTTGTTGTTGCCAAAACACAACCTTTTCCTGTTGTGATACATCCTTTCTAATAAGCCTTACAGTCATCATCAGATGCTAATGATGTTGGTGCATTTGCGCATTCCTTGGCTTTACAGTTTGTTGTTCCAGTTGCTAATTCACAATTTCCATCTGATCCAATGAATGATTAACAAGCAGCATCATCTCCAGTGTATGTAGCACATGCAGGTCTGGGAGCATTAACACAACCTTATCCTTTTGTCACACAACCAGCTAACCAATCTGAACATTTGGTATCTGTATTTAGAGTGGCATCAGCCTCTGAGCAAGCATAATCTCTGCAAGCTCCAGCAGTTGTATCCCATTTACATTTCAAGATTCCTGAGATACTTGGAGTAGACTCACATTATTATTATGTGTAAGCCTTGCACTCCTTAGCTTCAATACATGCATTTCCATCACTAACACAAAAATAGGATATAGCCTAGCAGTCTGTTGTTGTAGTTTTAACATATGCTGGACATCCTGTAAAATGTGTACATTTTGAGTCAACATAAGCACATCCAAAAGTTTTAGCACAGTTGGCTTCAGGCTTATCAACAAGTTCACAATAAGGTTTGAATGAAGCAACTGGATCGACTGTTGTTTTCTTTTAGCATTTTGCTGCTGTTGTTCCTGATGCAGCCACCCATTCACAAGCTCCTGTAACTGTTACTTCTTATTCACAATCATTCTGTGATTTTAATTATCCACAATCATTACATCTGTTTGTGTATTAAACTTGCTATGCTAAGACCATAGCTAATAAGCAAATGAAAATCAAATTTTTCATTAAAGTATTGAAATATCAATTATAATTAATTCAAGTTAAATTAAAATAAAGATATTTAATTTTTTTTTTAAATATTATTGATGTCACATTTTTGTAAACTTAAATGATCATAATTAGTTTTTATTGTTAAACTACATTAATATTAATTATAAAGTTTATCTAACTATTTCCTTTTTAAAAGTTTCTACAATGAGGGTTTGACAATTTAGTGATATTGTTTTTAAAAGTATACATAAATGCCTTCATTCAATGTTAGATTATATATTTTTTTTGAAACTTTATATAAATGGGTATTAGTAAAAAATTTAACAAAATACTCCAATGAGAGTGATTAAAAATGGAAGTTCAGCACGAAGAAAACGAGATTCTATATACCAATTACTTTTAGAGGTAAATTGAAATTAACCGAGAAAGAAGAAAAAGGAGTTGGAAGCAATTAAATTTATTTAAGGCTTTAAGCTGATCAATTGGCTTTTGACAATATTGCTTTAAGCACCAAGAATGCTAAAATTTAGAAGAAATGGACGATCAACATTTTATAATTTCATGGTGACTATGAATTAATATTAAAAAGAGCTTAGGGGATATTTATCTAAACACTGTAATACTTTGAAAAAACAAAAGGATTTGAGAAATGCTAAAAGGATGTAGCTATACCATTTTTAATAATGTTTAATTCTATCTGTTAAATCGATTAAATAATGACAGGCCTAAGCTTTGGATATGCTAAATCATAAATTATATCTGATGAGCTTGGAATTCATGATGCGAACAAACCGTCATCAAAGCATCCAATCAATCTATTTTTATACTAGCTTCTTAATCAAAATGGGAAATTAATAAATAAATTGAGTTAATTCGAATAATATAATTATTCCTTAGAAAAAAGATACAATTAAAATAGAGAGCCTGATATCACTTTAGCAAGCAAGAAAAGCCTAGAAATATCAAAAATCAATCGCTAAGATTCAAGCATTTCTTAAATAATGTTATGGTCCCATAAATCGTCAAAGCTAGCTTTCCCAAATAAGAAACTTGATCTCAAAATGCAATTGAAGTGATTTAGAATAAAGAGAGTTTGAAGAATCATAAATCGTTTTCTTTTTTTCCTTCTAAAAATACTACTTCATGTCTTATTATTATTTCAACTCCAATTTGGATAGGAGGGGCATGAGATGCTTTTCTTAACTAATCTGAATTATTTTCTACAATTTCAATAAATATATTTAATTCGATGAATAATTAGATTAGTTTGAATAATTTACTATATATAGTGAAAAATAATAATCTGAATTTATTGAAGATTAAATGAGCATTCCTTTTTAATTATTTTTGAAGAAATAAATAGTGAGGGTTAATGAAGGTCACCAGCAGATATATAAAAAGCGATCAATTCACAACTCTATTTATATTTGCTCAATTGATAATTTTTGAAAGAATTCTCCATTCTATTATTATATAAAGTATAGAATGATCTGTTAAAGACTTCTAGATCTTATTTATATGATCTATTTAAAGCCTTCTGGAGCTCTTTAATACAAGAAAATCAAATTAGTTGAAAAAATGAATTATTTAAATTGTAATTTGTTATTTAATATGGCTGAGGAAGTGAATACATAAAAATAGTCTCTCATTACCATCTTATTTTATGTTGGATTGATTGCATCAATAATTGTAAAAATTTCTAAAAATTGACTTTATTTATTTAGCATTCTCATACTTGATATATACCCTTAGTCTTTGCTGAGGTATTAATTAAAGAATTGTGATTTGAAAACATCTTTGCTCCTTCAATCAAGAGTTTGATTTACTAAATAATAATAAATTTGGCATTATATATGTAAATTAAAAAATTGACCACAGCTTTTAGATCTTTTTGGGTAATAAGAAAGTATCCTCATATAGAGTAATAAGCTAGTTACTTCACTATGTATGGCAAGTTAAGAAAATTTTATCATCATTTTTTTACCAATTGATTTTGACTAAATTTTTACAACACTAAGAACCTTACAAGAATATTTACAACATATGATTAGAAAATCTATAGAAAAATAAAAATAGTTATACTATTAATATCTTTAATGATTTTCTTCAATTTTTATTGAATCGCTTTTTCTATATATTATTTGATATTCAAAATTATGAATGGAGAGCATAATTATTTCTACTTTATTGTTAATTTGACAGTTTCTAGATGGAAAGCGTCTTATTTTCGTTATTCATTTCTTTATTTTTGCATTAATCTGATTGTTTGTTTTCAAATATTTATGTATAATTACTTCTAGTTCATCCTTTGATGTTGTCTTTGAACAATCTGAAGATGTTGGATTTATAATTAATTATTATAATAAATATAATGGCATAGCAGAAAGGGAAGAATAAAATAAATCACAGATAGCGGTAGGGAGACTGGATATGCGATAGCTGCAATAATATGAATTTTGCATTTAGAGATACATGCAATAGATGTCATAATTAGAAGAATTATCAAGAAAATGAAAATAAGGGATTCAAATCCGCTTTATTCTTGACAGAGAGCAATGGTGATATTCCACCAATATCTGATAGATCTATTAAGTCTTCTGAAGAGAAAAAAGATAATGGCAATAATAAGTTCTCATTTGATAAATTACCATCTATGGAACCGATCTTGAAATAGATTACAAAAGAAGCATGTAAAAAACAATTAAATTAGAAGAACAAAAAAAATATGATTTATTTGAGTTTGAATGGCAGTGCTAAAAATGTGAAAAGATTAATTAATACTATAAAATTCACTGTGCCGAATGCGGAGCTTAAAGGTACAGAAAATTAACAGTATGATTTTTATAACCTAAATGGGGGTTTTTTGATAAAAATGGTCTCAATTCTCTTTCTTTTTATTCCCAAATTTAGAAGGGGGTTGTACAAAGATAAACAAAATAATAAATAAATAATTTTTACTTTATTAATAAAATTTAACTGTTAAGATAATGAAAGACATGTCCAAAAAGATCTTCGAAAAGGAGAATTAAGCTGAGGTGTCTAATAACCCTAGACATCAGAATAAATCACTAACTCAATTAGTCTCACTAACATTGATCAATGGAAATAGAAGTAATGAATTAATAATATTTCTTTAAGAAAATGAATTTAAGAGTATAGATCTTAAAAACAATTATACATCTATTTCCTCCCGTCCACTTGTATTCTGTAAGCCGGAGCCTAAATTAAAGACTGTAACAACTTCTTCTCCATAAAAATAATCCCCTATAAAACCAAAATAAGTAGACACACAATCAAATGAGTTGTGTAAATTAATCAACAATTATTCAGAGCCTATTTTAGATTATTACTTGGAATTAAATGTACATATTTATAAAATCAACAAATATAGAATTAAACACCAAAAAACTTTTTGTCCAATCACACAGTAAGTTCAAATCTGAGAGCAAAGATGGTTGATTGGATGGTTGAAGTACTCACTTCATATAAGTGCAAAGATTAAACCTTCTTTTTAGCTGTTAAGTTGATGGATTCGTATCTATAGAAAACATCATAAAAGCATATTCCTCAAGATTTACATTTAATTGGTGTGACTACTATGTTCATGGCTTGTAAATTTGAGGAAATCTATCCAGTGAAATTATAAATTGTACATGAGAAGATTGCACACAAGAAACTAACCAAGGATGAGATTAAAGATAAAGAAACTAACATTCTAACCGCTTTAGATTTTAATTTTATTGGGATTACTGTTCTTGATGTCATTACAATTGTACTCTCCATATTGAATATGAATCAATAGTTATATTAAATAACATTATATCTTGCTAAATTGGTAAATAAATGTATTTATTCTAGGCACTTTATGACTATGAATTTGTTAATAATCACACATATGTGCAGATAGCATGTTCAGCCTTGATTGTCAGTTCAAAAATTGTCGAGTAAATTGATTAATCACTGTCATCTGAAGTAGTTATACCATTGATAGTTTCAACTTTGAAAATGGACAACTCTGATGCCATGGATTCAGCTAACAAACTATTGAATTTAGCCAAAGGATTTGATAAATAATATCCAAATCTGGAAAATTTAAAGAAGTTTAGCAAATTTCAATTGTCAGATATGTTAACAACCCAACCCTGACTATTACCTATTACTTTTATTTGTTAATATTATTATTTAAATGATTAAATAAACTTCAAATAGAACCTGGGGTGATCATTATAAGAACTTTATACTTTTCATCTCTCTTTTTTTATATACTCTCATTGGTTTAAAGAAGGAATGCAATAATTAAACAAATTATGAGTTAAAATACATCATCGATAATAGTAAAAATTATGATAGATTATAATAGATACGCCTTTCAAGAGAAAACCAAAGGATAATGATGAAGCTGATAATGGAAGGGAAGAAATGAAGTCTAATATCAAAAAAGGACTGGGAGGAGAAGCTGAATGTAAAAGTTGAGGTTGAGCTGCACTTTCTAAAAACTAATTGTTTCATAGTAGCATACACAGGCTACTAAGTTTGAGATTGTTTTAAGTAGTCCAAAAGTATTAGGAATAAGAGACCTGAGCAATAATAGTAAAAGACTTTGTTTTATGTTGTTTTAATTAATATAAATTTAACATAATATTCTTATTATTATTAAGTATTATTTTGTGATTAATATACTTATTTTTGATTAACAAACTAACTTTTGGTTAGTCTGAATAATAAACAAACTATAAACTTTATAGACTTTTAGATATATTATGTTAAAACATAATCGATGGTTAAATAGATAATTCTAAGAACATCAGAATTTTAAGAATTTTCTAATTGGAGATTGAGATTAGAAATGAATACATAATATTTCATCAAATTCTGAGAAAAGAGTGAGGCATAGGGTAAAAGTAAGGGTATGATTAGATTTGTTAGAAAGGGTAGGGACTTGTGGATACTGAATCAAATTCCTTTTGAGTTTAAATCTAAGGCTTAAAGTCTAGAATTTGTCTGAAGACTATCTAAGAGGAGAGTAACAGGTTTTGTAGGAGTGATTGTGAGGCTAAATTAGTATTTTTTATTTCTTAAGTTAGAGCCTGGGTCAGCTTCTGATATTGGGATGATATGAGTTATTTCTGTTCGTTTGCTAAATTTAATTGATCCCCATTGGTGGGCTGCTTATCCACATAGATCTAGGCCTTTGATAAATACTATACTTGCGTGGTTTGAGATTGCACACACAATGGTTGAACTTGGAGAGTGAGGGGATTCAAGACTGACACTCTGACAATGCTCTCCACTTTCAGTTTCTTTTTTCTGGTTTCTTTCTTTCCAATACGACCATCTTGTTCGAATGCTTTTTGAATTGTTCTGACTGTACAGTACTTTAAATGAAGTTTGTTGGCTACCTAGAAATGAATCGTCAAAAATGCATATATATAGTGGTATATAGATAAGGAATTTAAGTAATGTGGAGAATACCTCTTAAAGTGATAATTTTTCTTTTAGTAATAAGTCTAGGACTATTTTGCGTTAGTCTCGATCTATTTTTTGATACTTCTTGGTGTGCTTGAGTTAGGATGAACATTCTTGTGATTTAACCATATTTAAGGAGGAATCTTGTCTCTTATTTATATTTATAATAATATTTTAAAATCAAATCTGGGTTTTTAAATTAAAATATGATTCACCTGAGGTTATAATAGGGACATTAAAATATTTCAAGATTAGATTTTGTTGATTTAATAAGACCTATTCATTATTTTGGGTATAAATTATGGTGAATCAACGTAAGTGATTTCCCATTAATAAAATAATTAATTCTTTGTTTTGATAAAAATATAAAAATTACCTACAATGAACTTTTTAATAAATATTTTTTATAATTTAAAAATGACGAAAACATAAATTTAGTATATAAAATCAATTAATAGATGATAACTCTAGTTTATTTTTGATTTGCTTATGTTCACTAACACTCTTCTTCTACCTATTGGCATTGCATGTAATTTTTTGTTTGTTAGAAATAATATTGAAATTATTAACGAATTACTTACAATGATCATAGTTCTATTCAGTGATTTGCTGAGAGATGGTCTTTGAGTTTTATTTGTTTTGATCTTTTTTATACATTGAAGAAGTGTCAATAGTATTACTGAGATAAGGTTCCTTGTCATTAGGCAGTTTCTGCTTGCGAATAAAGTCAACTAACTTCAGAGGTTATTTGCTTGAAATGGTTTGATGTTGATAATCATTTGTTTCTTATATTTTCTTCTTTAGAAAGGTATTCTCTTCAATTAGATATTTGTTTTATTCTTGTAAGACAGCAATTTCTTTCTTGAGTTGCTAAGTAAATGAATGGAACTCATACTTGAATCATGTTTTTGTTTATACTACTTTATTGAAATTATTCTAATTATTGTTAGAGCTGTTCACAGTATAGTTTAATTTATTGCTCTGTCTAATAAAATAAAATAAATGCTAAACTCTAATGTGTTTTCGTATTTCTCTCTCGTACTTCTGGACCTGTTTCTCAAGTTCCTGATAATCTTGATTCTGTAAATTTTGGAGTATGGCTTCTTTGATGAACAGGAGCTGGGAATCTAGATCTTTGAAAGTGTCTGAGGAGGGGCCTTCTAACTTATAAGGATAGTATTTTACTCATACCAGCTAAAGTATGTCTTTTAATATATTTTAAGACATTTTAATTATTTAAGATATGAATAGACAACTCGTGCAGATGTTTAGAAAATAATTCATTTAAGTACCAAAATACTTTGCATCGAATGAACAACCAATGATTTTGAGAAATGAAAAATCTGGGTATTATGTGAATCCAGAAGCTGTTGCCCGTCGAATGATAAAGGTGATTAGCTTACATGACGACATAAAGAATCCTTCTGGAATCACTCTACAATCTACATGGACTGACATTGGTTTGTCAGACATGGCCTACGTAGAGGTACACAAAATCAATTTAAATTAGGTGATGGTAGAAGTTGAAAGAGAGTTTGAAATAGAATTTCCAGATGCTGATGTAGAGTGTTTCAGAACTGTCAATGACGCTGTAGAGTATGTGGCAAGAAGCTTCTTCGCTGTTTGATTTAAGCACATATAATATAATAAAACACAATGCAAATATTCCTATTAATTAGCGTAAGTGCTGTGAATGTAAAGGCTATTTCAATTTGATTCTGCATTCTACTCTATCCAGTTATGTCTGATGTGCAAAGCCAAAAAGGAAGTCTTATATATCTTAGGGAAAATGGCAAAGGAATAAGATCTGAGGATTTGGATCATATACATTCCCAAGTGTTTACTCTGATTTTGAATTGATTACAAATAGAAGTTTGCATTTTCAAATTATGATTGATATCATACTCCTTTAACAAAGATGTGCATAAGTCTATTGAAGAATAATCTGAGTGAATACAGGCTAATGCGATTTTGAAAAGATCAAATGTCTCAAAGGCGTCTCAATAGTTAAAATCTATGGCCCTAAGAAACTCAAAGTTATGAAGTAATCTGATCTTTAGAAATATAAGAAGAGAATCATCACATTTGATAATGGAGATACATGGCATCCCTCATAAGGTACAAGGCTATCACGCCGATGATTAAGGAATTCATAGTAGTGAAGATTGCTAACTTCAACTGTAAGGTAGATGTGTAAGCAAAATCTATAGAAAAGCTAAAAATTTGGAATGATCACGGGGATACAAATGAGTTATGAAAAAGGGATATGACTATTTGGATAAAAATAAAGTTACTCTCATAGGTAAAGGAATACGAAATGTTGTTTCAATCAGTAAGACCATGATCAATTGCATTATATTGAATCTTATAAATATACGATAGAAGATTGGGAATTTGATTAAAATAACATTACAAATTCAACATGTTTGACTTAGATCCAATAGAAACACCATTTTAGTATGAGTTTATCAAATCAAACTCACCGATTGCCACAACTATCTATTAAGGATGAATAGAAAATTCTGTAAGATGAAATGAATAGCAATTGTGAGGAGAAATTAAAGTATTTAGGTAAATAGAATAACTATTATTGTTGTTTGGGTTCTGATTAGCAGTTTTGCTTAGTTTGGGTATATTATTGTGAAGAAGCGAGAGGTTTAGGAGAGTCTTAAGAGAAAAAGAAGGATTATTTTTATAGTTTTGAGAAGGAAAAAGGATTAGTTTGGAGAGAGGATAGCGATTAAAATTGATCCTTGGGGGTGTATTTAAATTTAATAGAAATTTATAAATATATAAAATATAAATAACAAAGAATGCAGCCAACATAGTTTCAGCAGAAGAGATTATAGTTTGAGGAAGAAAATTTATTAGAGAATAGCGATCAACTTCCTCCAAATTGCAGCTATAAAAAGACGGGTCCCTTGGCCTACGTTGTTTAGTACGTTGGTGAGAAAGGCACTCCACATGAGGGTAATGATATGGATTAATAAAAACTTAGGGGCACACATTGTAGTTGATGTTGATTTGAGTGGCACTAATGGATCTCCTGGATTCCCTGCTGAGGCTCCAAATATCACATTCAGGAATGGGTTCTAGCATGTTAATGTTTATCCTATGGGCAAATTATGCATGTATCTTTCGAACAAGGAAACATTTACTTCTGGCACAACACTCTTGGAAATCTTTTAAGGCATAAATTAGGTCATTCATCAGTATTAATGATATATTATATGATCAGTCCCACATTCCATGATCCAGCCAATGCATCCATTTTGATTTAAGAGGGAGGAAAGGGCTACGATGAGAAGATGAGAGACTAGGCTAAGAAATTGAGTTAACCCTAATATAAAGTGTTGTGAAAGAAATAATAATAATATATGATATTTCATAATCATTTGTAATCAAAATTTGGTTATCTCAAGTCTTGTCGAGTTATTTGAAAAGGCGAAAGACTTTTTGTGATCAGATCGCTATGAGGAGACATCCAGATTTTTAGGTGAAGGGAGTCTTGAAGTCGATTTGGGTAGACTGTTGACACTAATAAAGGAATTTAATTTCTTAGAATTTAATTCATCCCTTTATTCGAGATTGGATACCATCATATCCATTAAGTGCTTTTGTGCAGCTTGATACTCTTTGTTCTGTCTCAAGACAGGATCCATTCTGTCAAAGATGGTGGCATTGTAAGTATTCAACATTAAGGTGTTGCGTTTGATGAACTTTGGAGACAGGCCTGCTTCATCAGTCTACAGATTCAATAACTTCTTGGGTATGGACAACTATTGTTAGACCTTCTGATGTCTCAGTTTCATCTAATACTTTTGTTGATTTAATTATAGCTTCTTCATATCCTGATTCTCCTTCATGATCAATTGAGCCTGATCCTTCTGTGTATTATGATAATCAATTTTCTGGAGTTCTATGTATTCTTGCAACTTGCTGTATTGTTGTTACAACCTCTCCAATTAAATGTCTGAGACTGAAATCGATTTCATCAGACTTTTAGTAACAGGCATCTCTTTGTGAACTTCCCATTCAGCAGCAATGATCTTCTTGGCAGTTTCCTTGACTTGATCGAGAGTTAGGCATTTTTCAAAAGTGATAGATTCTATTTTTTGATTAAAAACCTGGTCGATCGATTTAATTTGATTGGGATGTTCAAGTTTATGTAGAGTTTCCTCCAAGCCTCTGAGATGTTTCTGAAGATCTGTCTCCACGTTCATTTAACTTAGTTTATAATCGGATAGACTCCTTAGATAAATCAATTTGCTTAAGTAGCTCTGGTTTTCTTAGAGTTTCTTTCTTTTCTGCTTGTGAGGTTTGGAGATTTGTCTCTGTGTGTTGTCCTTACTACACGAGGGAGTGTTGGGCATAAACAAACTCCCATCTCTCGTAGGTTCTTTGGAAAGATCCTTCATGGGTTTGAAATCACTTTTGGCCCTTGCATGATGGAGGATGTACACATTCTTATTGTTGATGTCATATTTGCTTTGATGGGGGAACTGTGGTTTTGATTCAAAGTGGTGTTTTTTTTCGAATCCATATAAGAATGAAACAAATTGATTAAGATCCTATTGCTCAAGGATGATTTGCTCATATTTTTCATGTTTGTATTCGTATTCATATTTAATGTAATTGATTAATTCGTCTTGTTTGCCAACAAAGGTCAAGATGTGTTGACATAAGTAATTGGCCATGGAGATCATCAAAGCGGATTCGTCGTATTTGTCCTTGTATTCGAGTGATTTACTTTGCAAATCCAAATTGATGATCAATAACTAAGCATAATGTTTCATTTGTCGCTTGCATTTCTTCTAATTGGAATTGGGTCTGTAATAGTCGCGCAAAGAATCAATGAGCATTTCGGAGATGGGGTCGAAGAATTGATTTTGAAAAACGTAAGAGTTCTCAAAGTAAGCAGAGTGAAGGAGAGTGAGGGCTTCTTGATAAAGAGTAACTGATTTTTGAGTTTTCACAAATTTCAGTTGTATCAATTTGTGCAAAAAGCGGCTGGCTTCTTTGAGATTGGTCATTTTGAAGTACAAATAGTTGAACATTAAGATCTATTGGATGGAAGTGAAAAGTTCTTGCTCATGATATCTCAACCAGAGAAGAGACTTCTTGTCCCATGGTTCATGTTCAAATTCAATTAAGAACTGTTTGAGTTTGGAGTTGCCTCTGGGAGATTGCATATCACCCAGCAACTTGTACTTACTCTTGCGGTTGGATGGATTTTGATGCTCAGTAAGTACATCTTGGCATTTGGCGATGTAATTCTGCATGGTATGGCATAGTTGCATGCATTGATCCAGTTAAGTGAGGATCCGGCCCTGTTTCGAATTGAACTTGAGAAAATGTTTACGCATAATTTTCAATCGACAATACAGCAATCGACGTATCAATTACATTTGCAGTTGGATTCCAGGCAGTTCGCTCTATTGATAATGATGAGTGAGGTGTTTCTCAGAGATGTTGACAAAGCATTTATACTTCCCTTTACGTAACATCCATTACGTTTCATAAATGTGAAATTCCAATACTTACATATGGATTATTTTCGGAAAATAATAATTAATAACTAGAACCTCAAAGATATAGCTTCTTTATTTAGAACAACCAACCAATTATAAATTTATTTAACAAAACAACTAATTAAATCATACTGCTTTCACTTACTCCCATTCCTCATCCACAGTTGCATTCTTTGGCTTCTCTAATTTCGCTTGTTTCCTCCTCTATATCACCTTCCTTACAGCCAAAAATAACACTATCAGAACCAAAAATGTCCCTGCTGCAATTCCAATCATCACCGCATAGTCGTCATCCTTGTTCGTGACTTCGTCCTTCTCCTCAATCTTCACGTCTGATTGGGTGCCATTGTAAATCAAACTAGTGTTATAGAAATAGGTGTAGGGTGCATCATATCCCTAATAGAAGGCTTAGAACACAATCAGACCATAAAGCACTTTTTAACCCTGAGGTCGAGGCACTAAATTAATGACATTTTTAATTCTTTTACCTTGAAAGGTTACTTTGTCGTTCCCCTCCTTGACTGTTTATAAGGATTTGCTATGGTACAGTTGGTTGCTAGTGTAATATTTGAGAGATTCAATGTCCATCTGACATCCGAAGGCATTCATAAAGGTCTCTTGATTGGAGTAATGCAATTGATAACTACACAATACATTCGCATACTTACATAAGCATCTTGAGTTCTAACAGGCCAGTCTTGTTTCTGCTCATCGTATCTACAGTAACAATAAGTGTCTGAGTCTCCTTGTTCTCTTCCACTTGATAAGTGATGCTCTTATTGAAGTACCAAGCATCGTGAGAATATTGTAGATGAGGTACCAAACTGTAGATGTTCCTCCTTATGGATAACCCATCCTTTGTGTAGCTCGCAAAAGAGGTTGGAGTTACGTTGAAATAGATATCACTCGAGTTGTTAAATTGATAGGAACTTATATTGCTTTAAGTTTGGCCTAAGCAATCGATCTTTTCGATGAGCAATTCTTGTCCCTTTGAACCAAATATGTTGTAAATTTGGGCAGATTGGATTTGCTCTACGTAATGCTAATTGGAATCAATGTATTTCAAACCATCCAAATTCAGTGTGATACTGTATTGACCCACACATTACAAACTAATTTTATAGAAATAATCCACACTAGGCAATTAGTATTTCAATTCCACTTGCGATTAGCTAATACTCCATTCCTATACCGGATTTATCAATATAAACTCACTCACATTCTTGGACATGTAAAAGAGTTCAACTTTGACATTGGATTGCGAATTCACAATCATAGTGTACCATTATTCTGCTGTGATTGGCGTGAATGTGAAGTGCGTAACATTCTATTCAGCTGTGTTGTTGCCCTTGTATGATTTGCCTAGATGCAAAGCCACAAAGTTCTATTCACTCTATAGACTCAACCAATACGAGGCCACTTGATTTGCATGAGGATTGACAACACTGACTGTGTAGGACGAATTAATTGGAATAATGTGTTGGGAGTAACTAAGATTCATACTGTACAAATAGGTGTCGTCGTCATAAAACTTTAATTCAATACTTTCTGAATACACAAAGATGTTCAGATCCCCAGGTTCAACGTAGTACTTACAAGTATCAACACATTGGTCATAGTAGATCCTTCCATACTCAATATCCAGTGGTATTGAATTATAAGCTATCAATAATTAAATGTCAGCACTCCTCAATGGTTTCAAGGCAATGATGTATGTGCAATAATAGCAAAAGTGTTTGCTTGTTTGGTTTATCTAAATGATGCCGCCAAAGAGGTTATCGTTGTGTTCCTGAAGTATTTGGATGTCATCTGTTCCGTAATAGGGGAGGAGATCAAAAAGACCGTCCTCGCTCTCGTTATACTGGGAGTATGTATTGATGGCCACATCGACATTATTCATTCCTTGAATCATTATGCGGAAAGACTCCTTTCGAATATGCTGATAGAAATAGTAAACGGTCTAATTGATGTGATGACCCGTAAATTGACCATTCGATATGTAATACAATTCAATGTCAGCATAATTTAGCAGCAATTCATAGGTGCATTCCTTTCTAAATCCTAAGACTCCGATTATGTAGGATCCAACGTTGTCAGGCTCTCTGATTATAAGAATGTCTGATTTATATGACATAGATTTGTAAGTATGGGTATCTTCAGTTGGGTAGGAGATCTTATCATCAACTAGTTTGTTCACGTAGATATCTGGATCACAATCATCAATGGGTCTGGCTGCAATTTGGATGAATTACACAGGGTTATCAACATAGAAGTAATAATAGGACATGATGTTCTCTCCAGAGTGACCAATCAACATTTCTCCATTGCGAATTATTGAGTATTCTGTAGATATCATTATGTTGAAATAGCCATCCTCGCCATCCACTGTCGAGATGTTGTTGTATGAGTTGCCAAAGATGTAAGAATATAATGACTATTGATTCAATTTCACACTTATCAATAACACGCAACCTTGTCTATAATTCTAACACATTTGCAAATCTGTCTAATCTATGATCAACAATTTATTCGACAGACTAGCACTGATCTCCTCTTCGATGTCATAGCTTGAAGACGTGGGGAATATGCTGTGGTTGTTGTTCTTTAGATCTTTTAAAACAAGGGAATAGTCTTTTATTGAACAAAACAATTCAATCTCAGTAAAGAGTGTGTACGCTTGGATTTGAATAGTGTTCTTGAGATCCTTCGGAACCACAAAATACAAATTAGATTATTGATATTATTCGAATGAAGGAATGGGTACCTATTACACAGTATTATCCAATAATTCAGTGATACCAGACACTCCTCGAATCAATAAGGAATACTCATTGTACCCAATACTCTCAACACCTATGTACACAATCATGTTTTCTGTGATATTGCTCAATGTCAAGTAGGTAGATGAATCCAATAGTTCGAAATCGCAGTTGTCTTTGTTTGGAAACTTGTTCTTCATGCTGACATACACGTTGAGGTTGTTCTTTTCGTTCACTTCGGTTGTATATGTTCTGATCACAAAGAGCTTCTCTAGAGCATAAGGGGACAGATAGTAATAAAAGGATAAGTGTTGATCGTCCAATTGAGTGATGAGTGGGTCTCCATAGAACAATTCCATGAGGGAACTTGAAGAAGTGAATTGAATTTCATAGGATTCATTGAGACCCAGAGAAACAGAGCTGACTTGAACATAGTAATATCGCTTGGGATTTTCAATTATGAGTGTGTGTTATGAACTTCTGAATGAAAAATCATATTGACTTTCATCAGGGAACTTGTCTCCGATGATTCCATTGGTGCCAATTACATAGCAGATGAAATAGCCATAGATCCCATTGAGATGAATGAAGAGTGGACCATTCTGTCTGTATTCAAAATTAAAATATGTGGCTTAATCAATCTTGGTCTGCAGATGAGTGTAGGAGATGCTTTCAGTGAGATGAATGTAACTGATTTCCTCATGTGATTTCCTATACACAAGAGGAGTGATGGAGTATCTGAGCAAAGCCTTGGCCACTATTCGAATGTAATACTGGCCAGCCAAAGTCTGGATGGCAGGTTCTGCCTTATATTACAAGACATCCAATTCCATATTGGCATACCTATCGTAGAAGGTGGAATTGGGTTTATCATAGGTTCTGGAAGCATAAGCATCATATTCTCCAGTGATGGCAGTTATTTGGAACACTACTTCAGTCAAATCCTCTTCGTTGATTGTGAAGGAATATAAGTCAGTGCCATATTCCAACAGGTAACTGCGATGAGTTGTTGACTCTGTTAGTTCAATGTGCTATTCTTATCCCTTGATGTATATTTGGTAGTTCATGTGTTCAACATTGCTGTAGACTCCGATTACGTATTAGCAATTAGTCTGTTCATTCTCGTACTTGAGCATTGTAACATTGGTTTCACATTCAGTCTTGTTGTAATAGAACTATAATATGCTTTCAGCTGAATACAACTCCGAAATTCCAGATTTCAAGTATTGAACATTCTAGAGTCTGTCTATCTGCTCTTTTGTGATTGAACAATTGTAGAAGTTATCAGGTCCTGCATTCACAATGTAAGTAAAGTGGTTGTTCACCGAATTCAATTCTGTCTAATTCTTCATGCATTTCTTCAATATGATCATACCATGTCCTGTGGGATAGCTGGCAGTTATTGTAAATGTTTAGTTGAGTTCATTGTAGATATTGATAATGTACTCTGCGAATTCATTCTACAACAAAAACCCAGATTCAAAGGCATGGACAGACAATAATCGACTATAGTAATTGCTCAAGTAGGCTACGAATGAATAACTTGAGAATTCATCGACTCCATTGATGGCAATAATGAATTAACTCTCATTTCCATTATTAATCCTATTTTAGGGAGATATTGTGATCGACTCATAGCCTAGGTCTAATTGGGATTGCCAAGGATAGAGTTTGTAATCCAAAGAACACTCCCCATTGTGACATGGTGAGATATAAATATCAGGATTGCCTTCAAACGGATGGATGTCAAAAGATAGCGAGTTTTTTTCCAGAAATTCCAAATAATCTTCTTCTACTATCAGCTTATAATAATTGGTCTTCCTCTCCAATACTAAGTCGTCGGTCCTTTTAAATAATTCTATCTCTCGGATTCGTTCATAGACTGTTGTGATGAAATACAATCTAGAATTGGGCACTCCCAACATCAACACAGTCAGATTCCCTTTAAGATTGGTACTGTTTTTGTATATGACAGCTCCTTTTCCTACCATCCAAATCTCTTCCGCCTCGTACTAAAATTGCATAGGGGATGGAGTTTCATTTCCTTCGTTGATGTAAAAGTGGAAGGACTCATTCAATTGGGTGTTCCTGTCTTAGAGATAGTGAGCTCGGATCAGGACTCTATCGACTCCATCCATAGATTTGGGCATACCGATTTTGAGGATGCTTTCTGTTTCATTATCGAATTTCACAATAACTGCTTCTCCCAATTACAAGACTTCCTCCTCCTCATAATGGATGGTTAATTCATAATCACAATCCTATAAACAATATACTCCTAAATAGTAAGTCATATTAGCAATCAAATCCTTTTCTTCGATTACACAAACATCCATTCCCTTATTGCCACACAACTCATCGTAGATGGTTGGACTAAATAAATGAGGATTCGATACTGATTATTCTCCTTACTAATGTAGAGGGAGGGGAATGAGCTTTGATCATGAAGAGCTTTCAACACAACAAACACGTCCTCGTTAGGTATCACGTTCTAAACTTGGAACTTATAGAAATGAACAGGATAAAGAACAATAGTTGATGTACCTGGCACCTTACTAATATCCATTTATTAAACACCAATACCCATAAAACTCATATTGTTTCTCTATCTCCAACTCCATTATTTCTTAATCGAGTGGCTGTGATAACGTCAGCTAAAATAGCAAGATCAATATTAACATAATAAAATGAATTAATAAGCATAATTTAGAAGGACTTATCAGATGGGAGCACAATTTCGTTTGAGAAGCTTACAACAGGAGAACATGCCCTTTGAAAGCACTCGTAAATAATGCAAAACAACAAGAAATGCTAATTTGAAGAAGAGATTTCAAACTGAATAGATGACTGTATTATCGAAAATAGAATTGTCTCATCATGGGAAAGATCAAGTGGAATTGATCTACGAATCCTACCCGGTTATTTAAGAAAGAATAACTAGAACCACAAAGAAGGGGTAACCAAGATTGACTGTCTAATCCCCTTAATTTAAAATGTTACAACAAACTAGCAAGACGATTTCTTTTCATCAAGTAAAACGAATGCTTTAAACTTACATAAATTAATGACATATAAATTGTATCCATATTAATATTCTAAATAAATCATTATTAATTCTATTGCACTTATTTCAGAAAATGCTCTAAATGCTTAGTTTGTTATTTCAAAAATTGCATCTCAGATTCCATTCGTTTCTCTTCCAATTCTCTAATCTCCTTAAAACTTCTCTGGATGGCATCAAGTTCATTCTCCAATAAGATTTTCTAATTTTCCAAATAAATCTTCTTTTTGTCAAAATCTGCTATTTTGGAATCCTACTCACTCTTGCCAATTTCAGATTCTGCTGCCTTCCTATTGCCAAACACAACTGATCCAGCATAGAGTGTTTGGTATGCTGCAAAAGTTAACTTCAAATTATCATACACTCTCATCAAGAGGAGTCCTCTCTCTGGACAATTGATAGCACTCTGTCTAATGATCTCTTCAAATAATTAACTATGTAGATCCTCTCTCACTGGACATATCCCACTCTTACTATAATATTGGCAATTAAATTCTACCGAGCCTATCTCTCGATCAATCTCTAATCTAATTCTGCTTCCAATTAATTCAATTCATCCCTCTTGACATCATTGACACTGACCACCTATTTGAAGAAGTGTCCTTCATGTTCAAATCGTCTCGGAGGGAAGAATTTATTCAGAATTTCATCAATCGACCATTTTTGATCCAAAGGTTACAGTTATTATTTTTTTTTTTAATTCAACACTTGTTCCTGCATTTCAAGTTGCATCTCATCTTCATTTATTTCAATTGGCTCCTCGTATCTCACCAAGGTTGGCATGTACTTGGGGTATTTCTTAAGAGTCTCTTCTGTTTATGACATATTGATTATTATTATATTTATATAACAGGGGATGTGTACATATACATATATATATATTTTTAAAAAACATAACAAAAAAGTAATTATAATAGACAAAATCACAACAATCCCAACTCATTCAATATTTGACTCATTATTAGTATGATTTTGGATTATTCAGCATTATTCACACTTGAAATCAGGCAGACTAGGAATGCATAGTCATCATCGCTATAGATCCTGTTGGAAACGATCAAGTCAGTTATTTTATTCTTAAAAAGGGGATCTGCTAATTATGGGATTCTTTTGGCAATGCTTTCCCAATCAATCTCTTGTTGTATTTCTTTCTTTTGTGGCCGTGGCTGCACTTATTAAATTGAAGTTGATTACTTATTGGACAAGTCTTATTGATAAGACTCTTATCCACTCTCCTGAAGAAGAGGGCTGGATTCAGAGTGGTCTTGTTCTTGTTGTTCATTTCTTGGATCCTCTTCTTACATTTTTCAAAATTCTTTTGATGTTCGGTATTGGTGGTTTGCACTTTTTTGAGGAAGTAGTTGTTTTTGAATTTCTCAACTGACGGTCGTTTTTATTGGATCTTTTGTACCTTCTCAAATGTGTTAAGGACTTCTTTGTATTGATCCAGGAATTTGAAAACTGGAGATGGGGTTCGACGAAGTAATTTGCTGCTTGAATTGGTTTGGGAGAGAGTGCTCTTGGCAGTCTCAACATGATGCAGATGCTGGAGCATCTATTGCAATATAATTCGCCGACCTCCTAGATTGCGTTAATCTGGAGAGAACACCTTGCTCATTAACGATTTTTATTAATTAACAAGATGATTATAATTATGCCAGCCTATAAAAGCAACTTGGAAGTGCAGATCAAGCAGGATCAGAAACAGGGGATGGGTCTGATAGATCATGAATAGACCGACACGTTCCCAGTGTGGAAATTTAGAGGAGGTTCAACCACTATATATGAAGAGAGTAATAATGAAATGCATTTTGCAGATCAAGTCTACACCGAGAGCGCTGAGATGTTGCCCAACAAGAATCAGCTCCTTAAAGTGAGCAAGTCAAGTAAGATTAATCGATTTATCAACATTAATAGAAAATCATTATGAAATCCTGTTGTCTGTAATGCAGCCACCCTTCATGGTCGTCAAGGACATAAAATCATCCAATGGATCCGAATATCCTCTCGTAGTTAATTCAGTCATTCGTTTGGGAAGAGTGTACTAATTATACACTATTAATTTAAAGTGAGTACAAGGTCATCGAGGAACGCAACAAGCACATGCAGACTTTTCAAGCACCCTGCCCCCTCAAAGTATGCTAATTAGACAATCAAATTTTAGTATTCCTTCCTCAGCGACTCCAATGTGACATATCAATGTAAGTTTTGTTTCATGGAAGGAAGGCAGAGCAAGGATCAACTCTTTCTCACTAATATCTGTCGTTGTGCTGGCAACGGGTAGGCTGTTCATTTAGATTGTTTACGTTACTGGGTGGATTCCAATATCACCAAGGAAGAAACTCAATTCGGCTTGACTCTCAAATGGTTACTAATTTCTCCATATTAGGAACAAGCAACATGAGTGTTCCATCTGCAAAGAAAGTCTCCCAATTCGAGTTCAGTACGAAGATGAATACTTCGATCTCTTTACACTTGACAGGCCTGATCTACAATACATCCTTGTTGAAGTATACTCTCCCTCTATCAATAGAACATCAATAAAGAGAAGAACTTATGCAATGAAATCTATTTAATCCACAGTCTCCTGAGTGACAATATCAAAATTGTAATTCATATCCCCCATATTAAAAGGGAAGAGGATTCCAATGTGATATCAAAGCCTAAGACATCACTGTCTCTAGACATCATGCCACCATCAAATTGACTGATGGTAACTTTATGATCTAGGACAACAAAAGTAAATTTGGAACTCTAGTATCCATTGATAAAAAAGTTTCGATTGATTGTGCAGCTTGCAGTTTGTAAATTGGCAAACTACTAATCAATTTTATCTAGTCCGATTTTATTTAAAAAGGTCTTTTTCAATTTTTAATGTAGGTGCTCCATCAACTTAACACAAACTTACTTAACTACCTTAAATAAATAAATAATTAGATGAAGATGAACCACAAATGGATGATGATTCTTTTCAATTAGAAAATAAATGAAAGTGACTTTTATATTATTCTAATTATATTTTATCTTTCCCTTTGTTATATAAATATATATATAATTTATGCAAAAAGCTAGCATTTTCAATAGGAATTTCAGGCTGCTCTTTAATTAAAACAAGTACTAAAATCTAACAGGTAAATTGCGAATGCATGATTGTAGCCCAAAAAGATCATACTCAAACTCATCTTGGATGGGTGTCTCCAGTAGATTATAGATTTGGAAGAACTATGTTGTATTTGACTTGTGCCATAGGATTCTTTTGTGCCTACATGGACCCAGGAGTCTTGCATGAAGCAGTATGAATCACAATTAATTTTAGTTTGGCCATTTCAAATAACCACCCAGATATGTGTTGGTAAGAATTGTGCATTAATCAAATAGGGATTTGGAAAAGGACTTGATGGAGAAGAGAAGAAATTGAATGAATAGATATTAGACAGACATCACGCAGAAGAATAATTAGAGCATTTCAAACACAACATCACTCAATACGATGGCAAATGATTTAATACAAACATATATAAAAACATATAGGGAATAATTAAATAATTTACAAATATCGGATAACAAAAAAAATCATTCACTGTTCCAAGAGTTACTACAATACTTCTCGAATAGGCTTCGATCTCTGCCTGGCTGCCTTCACGAGTGCAATAGCGTCTTCCAGAGAATAATTTAAATCCAATACTAAATAGAGTATGACTGTTTAAATGCTCCTCTGAATTCCATCAGTACAATGAACATAGACGCACTTACCTTCCTCAAGCAGTTTCTTTAAGATCTGATAAGCCTGCATTCCCTTTTACAGGAAGGATCGCTTATTGCAATCTCGTATAGGAAAATGCGAATACGTTATCTGATACGATTGACAAGATTCTCTGATGTGATCAAAGTAATCCTCCTGCAAATCTTTGTTGATCAGATCCTCAGTCGTTTATAGATTAACTATGGCATCCACTCCCAATTTCTATAGAATATGAATTTCACTAAAAACTAATTACGTTATATTTTACTCGCTATAGAGATAGGAACCAACATAGAGATTCTCCAATATCTGATTATAATTGAGAGCAAAGTCTAGGTCAGATTCTACGATTTCGATCACATTATTCAGAATGGGATGTTTCGTAAATACTCTGACTCCATTTCGTTCCCATTTTTGATCTTGTTGGTACTTATATGCAAATGAATTGATTGATTTGCTAGGGATTTGCAATTCCATCTTATACTCATAATCATTCTCCTCAGTAACTACTTAATCTAGTCTAATTTTGGATCTTCCCTTTTCTGAATATAAATTTACAAACATCTTTGAATCAACATAAGAGTTCACTTTGATTCTGATTTTGATGTGACTCCATGCGTCTTCCACATCGTCTTTGGAATTCAAAACTCTACTTATTCCATCTTCCCATTCAACGATTTGTCGATTGTTTTATTTCACAATAACGTATCTGTAATTCATGGGTAAACAACAACACTCTACACGAGCTCTCCAAATATCTCCTGGATTCCATTCCATCTAAATTCCATTTTACACATTCCATTACACTAAATGACAATCACCAACAATCAAAATCACTTCCCCATAATTCACGTGTCTCTAAATGGAAATAGAGCTCATATTGTTTAAATATATTAATATATCAATTACTTTTATTTTATAAATCTAACCAAAATATCGTTTTCAAATATTTCATTAATTTCAAAAATAATAATAGCTCATAATTGTTATTACTCATTATTAATATAATTAATACTCATCGTATTGGTTCATGAGAATTGCATAACACTGACTAATCTGACAATAAATAAATAAAAATAACTGTATTGAATTGAATTGAAGAAAGTAAATATATCATCATTTTATTATCTTTATTGAGATAATAACTATTTTATTTTATTTAATGAGACATAAATCAAATGGACAAAAAATATTTATTGATGCATCAAACCTTTTGTTAGATGACGAAACTAGCTTTTCATTTCGACCACGATTTTCAAAGCACAAGAATTTCTATACCAAAAAACCACTCTTTGAATATCATTATGTGACTCCAACTCAGAAGCATGCAAAAGAAATCCTTGATAAAATATGCCATGTGAACAAAAAGGCTTTGATTACCGAGAGACCAGAATCCTCCTTTCAAAAAAGAAAAGAATTTTCAGTCGACCAATGTTTAACTACAAGAGGATCAATGCAAAGAAAATAGATCAGGATCAAATCAATAAACAGATCGAATATATAAAACAAATTATTAGATTAAGATTGGTTGGCATTTGTGTTAGATTGAAAATACTTAATATCTCTTGAAAAATAATTAATTTATGTGATGAATATTTTTTAAGTTTCAATGTCTTACAATTTCTACAAGTAGCTAATTAATTTTATGAAATAGTAATATAATGAATAAGTGCTTTGAATGTCAAACTGATAATATTAAATCAAACATCTTCCAATTATTCTCCTGCAGCCATTCTCAATGCCAATTACTCCTTCAAAGTTCTTAATGATTTATTCAACAATCCAATGGTTTAAGACACGACATCTCTGTCAGAATCCCTAAAAGTAAACAAATCTAATCATTACCTTTGTGCTCTGGAATCCGAGTAATCCTAAGCCTCTTGTTCACATATGATGAATCGATCATTTCTAGATTATTGGAGCATTTCCAATCTCTAATTCACATTATCGAGAGTAGCTTGTGTCTACTCTATAACTTCATTGACTCTAGACAGACTTAATAAATAAGATACAATGCCAAATCTGATATGGCTGAGGCCAAAGTGCTTTCAGTGGTGTTGATTGAAATGACAAGCAAATTTCTAGTTTTCTCATAGGCTTGTATTCTTTTTTCCTCTGAGAACTTCTCAAGATCCATTGAATCATGAACTTGTTCTAATAATTAATCAATAAGCAAAATGACATTCTCAACTTATGCTGAATCTTACAATTGATTAACTCTTGAAGTTATGGTGGCCAAAGCTTTGAACATTTTCCCCCAGGAGGTTCTATAGGTGAATTTACCTATTTAATGGTTGAGAATTGATGAGTACTTGCTCTTTTGATGGATGCTCCGAAGTGCTTTTACAGTAATTCAATTCCATTGTTATTCAATTAAATAAAGGAGTTGTCATGAGACTATAGATTCTCTGAGAACAATGTTCTAGCCTACATCAAGATGGCAATAACATCTTCGTGTTCGTGAATTTTGTGTTGATGCTCATCATTTTCTTCTTCTCTCTATTGATCTAATTCATTCAACTCATCGCTGAATTCTTTAAGTTCTCCTTGCTTTTAAGTT
The DNA here is from genome assembly GCA_905182995.1 of Paramecium octaurelia. Lineage (NCBI taxonomy): Eukaryota > Ciliophora > Oligohymenophorea > Peniculida > Parameciidae > Paramecium > Paramecium octaurelia. Next base: position 201,859 of record CAJJDP010000156.1, on the reverse strand, counting down.
ATTAATTTCTATAAGATTTCTCTCTTTGGATAGAGTTCACCTTCCAATCTTGCTTCCAATTTAATACGTTCATTGTCACTCACTTTGATATTTTGATCTAAATTTTAGAGATCCTATATGAAATGGTTAGAGACATTACCACAGAGCAGGAGTCTTGATAGTCTTTGTGTGAAACATCCTCTTCCTTTTAATCTTGATAATATCTATCTTCGATTTATTGTAAAGTTCCCATCAATCTTTCAATCGGTTCTTAGGTTTACAATTACAAGTAAATCGTATCAAGAAGAGTGTGACCAAATCTGTTTTGATCAAGTTATTAAATTTGTTATTTCATATCCACATCTTCCAATGCATAGTTTATCATTAGAAGTAGTGACAATATTACAAATTTGTTCACGTTTTTCATAAAAATTAAATATAATTAATTCTATAATTCATTTATTTTATTGAGGTTCTGCCATTACTGAAATCTCGCCATCATTGCATCCACATATAAAGAACCTCTTATCCTTTGAGCAAGTTATGGACAACACAGGGGATTTGGCTGATATTTGAAATCTTTTCAATTGTTGCAAATAAGGCAAAGATCTTCTTACCAATTCGCCGTTCTCAGTGCCATATACCTACATCAATATAAGTGTATTACCATAATGTCTTAGAAGAGATTATTCCTCATAATTTGACAATCAATCAAGGATGAACTTTGTTCTGATTGAACTTCCAATAAGAATCCATTGATAGAATAACAATATATCTGATGATCAAATGCTGAATAGAAAACAATGCAAAACAGTGGTCTATTGCTCATGACAATCGAGTTGATTGGATTCTTATTCGGATGTATGAATGATCTCATCAATTGCCCATTGAATAAGTTATAAAGATATATGTAACCACCTGTGCATCCAGTAGCAAATAGTTTCATACTTGTAGACACATAAATGCAATTGATCTAAATAGTGAGTACTTAATTACTTGATTCTAGTGATCAAAATACATGCACTTGGCATGTAATTTGTAAATATCCTTTTGCTTATCAACATTCCATAAAATGACATGTCCACTCTTATCTCCAGAAATGATCATGGATTCTTTTTTGTCAGATGCTAATGTTGTGATGGTGGCAGTGTGTAGTTGATAGATATCGATAATTTGGTTGTTATCACCTATGATGATCAATTTACCTAGGTGATACCCTCCACAAATAAATAGTTTGCCTTGATTGAATACCAACATAGGATAGGAGGACAATTGAGCGGATACATCCCATATATTGAAAAGTTCAGTCTGGGGTTTTTCAAAATTGAACTGTTTTTCCCTTTCCAATCCACATTGGAATGGTGGTTAATTGGCTTGAACATCAGTTTGACTTGTCCATTTCAGATAATCAATTTTACCTTCTTTTCTTATACATATCAATCTCACATCTGAAATCCATTTGATCTTGACAATTGCTCTATTGCTTGCTTATTATAGATCAATTATAGGTTTCATAGTATTAGGCACTTTCTTTTTATTTTAAGGTCTATAAACCTTCAACTCTTGGGAATTCGAAACAAAATGATGTTCATTATTGATCTATCTGCCAATATGAGGTTTTAGGAATAACTATAACGGAGTAATTCCAAAGTTCACAACTTAGGCTTCAATGCTAAGTCTGTTTTCTTCCATCATTTACAATGTAAGTTGTTGATCATATGTCACATAAAAGTAAATATTTAAATTCTTCTCTGCTTCTTTGCCTCTCTACTTGAATCCAAATATCAAATCTATCCATTCTGGTATAGTTCTCTATATATCTTCACTTTCCAGGGCATTCCTTTGGCCTGCCACAAATCTCCATGGATTATTATGAGACCATTTAGGCAATTATACATTGTTAACCATGATTCCACTCTAAGTTTTACCGAATTACAGATTCTACAAATTAATGAACATCTCAGGTAAACAAAACATTTCAGGAATCAACTCTCTAACATCTGCAATATCCTCTGTTGCACAACGGAAACTCTCCACAAAAGAATAAAACAGACGATCTGGAATATCAAACTTATTTCCTTAGATCTCCCTAGCTATTGTAGTGAAAGGTTCCAATCTGATAAGGAATTAAGAAGTAATAGCCAATGATGAATAATGAGATCCATAATGGAAAGCTGGGATCTCCCCACCTTACTCTGACTATTCAAATCTCTCTATGTAACTCTTGATTCTTGAATTGTTTCCCAATGCACCCATGGTCTTTTGCATTGCTCTGAATTACCCCTCTGGATATATTTTAGCACTTGCTTCCTAGACTAGTTATTAGTCTTTTGGCTCACAAATGACCCAGGGAAATACGGGATATTGAGTGAAATCATTATAGCTTCTAGATGCCAAATTATTCAACAACAACAAGTACTTGAAATTACTCATTTATTATCTTATGGTTATGATTATATGTATACTTATTCCATTTCTACAAGTATCCCTACTTCTCCAACAGTTTCACTGGATCTGTGGTCTTACTCTGATTGAGATATGGTGCCAAATGAGTTTTGCGATGCTTCAATAATTTAGCAGATATTTCATCCAGATCGTTTTAATCGCAAATGTTAATAAATAATGATTTCCTATTGAATGATATCAAACATAAATTACCCATCAATGAAGAATATCTCCAAAGCAGTTCTCTTTTGTAAGTATTTCTTCTTTATCACCAAAACCAAATTATAAATCGGATACTTTTTGAGTAATCTCTAATCCTCCTTCAATTCAAACACTCCCAGAGCTGCATGTGATCCTTCACTCTTCAAATGCTCATATTACAATAAAATGTGAGTATTCGTTAAACTCATCAATGCATAATAAATATAGAGTCCATTTATAACTATGACCTTCTTTCCTCTAAATGTATTCTCTCCAAAAGATCTGATATTCTCAACAGCCTAAACCTTTTGATTTGCTATAGTCTTTACTGCATTCCTAATATTGTTACCAAAAGCCTTGCCCATGTTCAATAACTGAGTGGCAGCCTAAACAGCTTAAGAATTGGTAGATTATCTCTATCCATAAAGCTATTCAAATTTATCCATCTCATGGCCCAAAAGGAGAGGTGCTGTTTATGGAGTCTAATATACTGGTTTGTTTCGTAACACGTCTGGTATTATAGGAATACTCTTGATATAAGGTCTAGCAAATGATTTAGTGAGCATTTTTGAAATTTTGATTTTAAAGTACTTACTTTACACAAATTGCTCCTAAGTTATGTCTTAGATCAAATCGTTTCTTTAGATGCACCCCTAACATTAAGAGAGCCAACCATCATTCAAGAACAAAGAATTTAATGATTTGTGATATTTGTTTCTACCTATTCGTTCTCTCTCACTTTCCTTATAAACCCATTAAACCTTCCTCTCTTCAATTTCTATATACTTATTCTCCCCTATCTATTGTACATCTCTTGTAACTTTCTGAGGCGAAACAATTGATTCGATTGACCATTATTAAGGTATATTGGCTTTAATCTAGGTTTCCTATTTCAGAGCATTGCATTGAATGAGGAAAGAGATCAATTAATCCAATATGGAATCATCATGAAAGGAGTTAGCTTAAAGACTTTCAAATAGAGTTTCAAAATCTGAATATAACTCCATCAAGTACTTCCTCAATTGAGATGGCTGATTCTTCTCCTTTGAGACAAAGATTATGAAACACAAGATCATAATACTGTCTTTGAAGTGCTCATGATTCCTTAATTTGGATATAATATGTGTCAACCCATAACTCATTTCAAACTAACAAATCTCCTAGGTTATTGCATAAGTTATGAGGAATTAATGAATATTAGTTTGATTACTACTTTCCAATATGATTTCATATACTTGATGGTTCTGTATTCTTGAATTGAAGAAAGATTAAGCTTTTTATGCAGAATCAGGATGGTTGAAACACTTAGAAATTGAAGCAATTTATTCTTTAATTGTATATTAAATTAATAGTACCTTCTGTATTGCCATTGACCAAGTAATCCTTATGAATTAAATCATAAAAATTATTAAGCTTTGAGATCAATTAAGAGTAATGTTACTTAAGTTCAACTATATACAATGCCATCTGAATTATGTTCTTCCATAATTGAGAGTCTGTCTAAAAGGCCTTGCATTACTCGCTATTGTTAAAATACAATATACTGAAGTAAATCAATAATGACATTCATCTGCATTTCAACTAACTTCTGATTGTGATCAATTCCCCATTTTAGTAATTCATAAATGTAATTAGCACCAATAAATTCTGATTTCAAGACTTAAACTATTAGTGTGGAATGCAATCGACTACCAATTTCATAGATCTAAATAATAATAAGCATATTTTACCAGAGTATTATCCTCTTGTGTTGAGAGTACTCTTAGAAGTTCACTTTGAAATGTTGCCTATCCTAAGATAAGTATAGAATTGCCTTGATGCGATTTACAAAGACAAAGCAAATCTTATAAAATCTACGCTGTCAAATTTTCATCCAAAGAAAAAGCAACAATTTTCATAATTGCATTGATGATGCCTTCATTCTTTATTTAGTCTCTCTCCTCTATCATTAAGGATTCATTGACTCCAATTTTTATTTTATCAATCATCCAACCCATGAGCTAGTTATAAATAGAGGCAAATGATTCAATCTTTTTTTTCTAAACCTATTCAATTTACTAAATGGACATAGAAGATGAAGAAACCTCCTTAATTTGGGTTACTAGATTGTAATACATAGGAGTACATTCTTATTAAAATTATTGTTTAGGTGCTTAACTATTTTTTGTAGACATGGGAGGTTGTCTAACAACAGTTTATTACTATTTAGGAGATTCTGTATTCTAATTTTATAGAGGAGATTCTTATTGTTTTGGTGATTCTACATATGGTTCTTCAGGTTCTCGATGTCCTTGCATATACATATGGCATGCCTTAGCTAATCTGTTTATTTCTGCCAATTCCTTATTAAAAGCTTCGTGATCACTAATTTACATATTTGAATCAATACAATCCATTTTTTTTCCCCTATTCTCCTCCAAAATTATAGAGTGCATTTATAGCATCAGTGTCGATTTTGATGTGGAATTTCTTTTTCCCCTTCTAATCAACAGAGAAGGAAGGAGGGTTTGACTTTTCTGTTTCTGGAGCAGGTATAGATTGAGCACGTGGAGGAGGTCTTTAGTTGTTATCAAAGAATCCTTAGGGTGGTTTACGACGATTAGTCATAGAGGGTGCTTAGGGAACACTTTCATAATCATTGTTCAGGAATTGAGTGCCTAGATTTTTGAGTTCATCAAAATCACCTTACTATTATTATTATTATGGCTATTCCTTCTTGATAGGCTAGACTTAGGAACAACGATTTAACTCAATAAGTGGTTCTATAGCATTCGTGATGTATTCAATTGCTTAATGTGTTTAGAGTTTGTGATTTGGAAATTGCTGTTGGAAGATGAGATGTAAGAAATAGACGATCATTGCTCTGATATCGTAGTGCGGAGTTGATTTGAATATGAAAAGTAATGAATCTACGATGTTATTCTAATCCCATGATTGTAATATGAAATTGGTTTTGATTCCCTGATCTTCATTGTCAACTAATAAACTCTGAAAATGATATATAAATAGTACTTTTAGAATGGTGAGAATTTGCAATAGGATACATGGAGATATCTTGGACATTAAGTATTAATCAAAAAGAACTAGATGTTCAGACACATCCGGTTACTGATTGAACAAGTAAAAGATCTTTTCTAAGAATTACATTTGAAAGGACTCTTCAAAGTCATTAAAATGTTAATCACAACATTGATTTTCAGTGTATGCAAATATTAGCATATCTAAAATATCTTTGGATGATATAAAATGCTGATAATGCTATGGATTTTGTAAATAAACTTGACATGCCAATTATAAGTATTTAGAAAATACTTATTCACTAATGCATTTCTAATGCAATTTTGGATTCCATAAAATATGGATAAAAAAATGATCCAATAACCTATTGTCTCCAATCATGGATTTGATTTCACTCAATAGTTCAACACATTTCGTATTAATCAAAGGTTTTTCAAAACTCATTATAATTGAAGCAAGAGTCAAGAAGAATTGACTATTGAATGCTTCTGCTTGTAATTAATTATTATTCTTAAGAATATGGGTAATAACTTCGAACATAGTAGACAGATTAAGTTATGCTGAATTGATTTGTTTGTAAAGTGTTCCACTTAAATGTAACATCACGTAAAACAACCTGAAACCTCCAGAAAAGTGAAATTTATTCTTGTCTGCCATTACAGCTCCAGACTTATTTAATAATGTAGCATTGCAATTTCCCATAACATCAATCACGTGATTTCCATCTGTAAATTCAGGAATATAAATAGACATGATTCTCTCAAAGTACTTATCCAAACAAGCTGGTAATGTTTTCAATTACTTAAAATCCATTGGTAATTGTCCATACACTGACTGGATGGTCTTGATTCTAAGTAGGGAATATTTATAACTTAATTACTTTGTGGATGATTGATTCATAATGATAATGCATTAGGCTGTACCTAAGAGATTCTCACATATAGTAAATCTTGTCAAGGCTATGGTTTGGTTCAAACGGGGGAAATCTAATGTCATGCTCTTGGGTTGTTCATTGTTGAAGTACAACTGAAATTCAAAACAATCATTACTGTTAAATGTGAAGAAGTGAATTTCTTTTGGCATTCATGTGATATACCGATGAAATTCATCCCATTCTTCAATTGACCTATCAAAATAGCCCCATTGTCTGGTTCCTAATATATTGCTGGTATTATCCTATAATAGACACTGCCTCTCAAAATGAAGCATTCTAATCCACCCCCACCTTATTACCCTTGACCATGAACGCTGATGATTTTCTGAACACCCATATTCTACTCATTAAACAATTCATAATTTATATTCTCCACTTGAATCCAAATGCAAAACCCGAAACCCTCAACGAATGGCCAAGTAACCTTCTCCACCTTCATCCCACTGCCCATACCAGAGAAATAGAACAGATTCTGTTATTGCTGTCGAAGTGATTCCTATATTTTCGGATTTCAACTACTTTATACAATGTTAGCAATGAGCCAAAGTATTCTGCTCTTAATTATTATGGCAACTCCTTGAAGTAATGTTTCAACACCTTCCTTGACAAGTAACCTCTCTATGCTGTCACTATTGCTGCTCGTATCTATATGTATATAAACATGCAATTACATCCTACAGAAGGGAATCTTGAAATTATCCCAAAAGTGAGTTGTACTTGTAATTTAGTAATCCCTCATCAAATCTCAATTGAGAAGGATTTGTTACAATATTGTACTTCTGATTGAACTCACTCACAGTTTTTCCATATTTATCTTAAAACATAATAATATATTTATCATAATCAATAATCTTTTTTTATATTCATTCAATCACCAAACCAATGTACAATTCAAATCTCATGTTCTTGATATCTTCCTGTCCTTCTCTATAGACTTCGAACTCTGTCTTGTAGGTTCTCTTGCCTCCCCATTCTTCTGGCTTTATCTAATGCAGAGCACTCCAAGTTTGTTTAACAATCTCAGGTATGGGTCCTGGTCCTCCTTCAAACTTGGCATAACTGGAGTCTTCCACTTCATAGACTTCCATGCCTTCAGGAACAACTCCAACGTCTGTCACCACTTCACCTACTAGTATGTAATAGTTGAATTGAGATCTATCCTAGAAATCTTTGAAATCATAGTAAAGACAATAGGTTCTTCCAGGATGGGCTCTATGTTGGATCTTTTCATTCAGTTTGTTAGAAAAAAACTCCTTATAAGTTTGGCTAAAAGTGTTGTTCTATTGATCAGTCTCTTTTGCCAAGTAGATTCTCCTTCTTAGACCAACCACTTTGAATTTGGGTATGTGTACTATTTCTTTTTGAGGGATAGGATTCATTGTTAAATTTAATTGTGTTGTTTAATGAATATAATTAAGTTTATAAATTTAATTCAATGCGTAAATAGATTGAATTCTGACAGGAATATGACTCAATTTATAATAATAATATATTAATAATAATTAATTCTCATTTTTATAAGATTTTTCGATGAGAATTGAATTGTTCTCTATCCTAGACTTGACTGTGTCTTTCAGTAAAGAAATTGTTTCGTTTGCTAGCTTAATAGATTATATGATAAATATATTACAAATTTCCTCTTCTTGAGGTTCTTCATTCAATCCTTAGAGATTTAACTTAAAATCAAACTTTTTCTTCATTGTTTATTAAGCAAATTAGATGTATTTCTTAACAATTTCATCAGCTTTCTAAGTGGTTTATTTATTGATGTGTTATGATTTAGTGCCCAACTCACTGATTATTTTTTTGGAATTGGATGATTTAGCTTTGGTACTCACTAATTTTTGATTTTATTATGAATTATACTATGATGGAATCATATATTTAAATTCAACTTTCTATTTACTTTCCACAGTGTTCAACCCCTTGATTTAATCATGAATCTTCAGCATGAGATCCTCAGAAATCGGAGGAGGTCTTTTGTAAGTCCTATCAGTCAAGCAACCACCCTTGGCAATTTTATCAATTTAATTAGTTGTAATTTTCTTGGGCAAAGGTTAATATACTTTTTTGAGTGCTTCTTGTTTAGTTGATGTACTACTATGCATACTCCCATTATTATTATTATGATCTTATCTTAAACTTTTTTATTAACCTTAAAATCCTTGAACGGAAGTACTCATCGGTAGCTAATCGGAAGAGACTGCACTCCTCAATTGCTTCATCTTCTGATATTCCTTCAACATTCTCTAGATGGTTTATGAATCACTCTGCATTCTAGTTAGTTTGGGCTTAGCATCAAAATCATTAAATTAATCGATCCCCTTGCCCAATTCCAAGGGTTCCTCGTTATTCTGCTTGATATTCGATGAAATCTTTGATTCGCTTTTCGAATTCGTCCCTATAATAGACTGTGTTATACCTTTCTTACAACTTTCTGCTTGTTTGCGCTGCTTGATGCTCTTAGAATAAGTGGATTGCTTCTTGCGTTTCCCATACATCTGATTCACTTGCACAATGCACTCCTTCAAAGTAATGTCAGATTGTTCTGATTGATTTAATTGTTAGAGATTTCTGATGATCTGCAATCCCCTTAAATCGAAGCCTTGCTTGTTGGTTTCTTGAGTGGCTTCCTCGTAGATGTCATGTTCCTGAGTTTCGAAACTGATGTTGTCCGTCGATTTCGAATTCAATACCTGCCTACTCATCCCTTGCTAATGACTCTATTCGCGATCCTTCTGATAAAACAATTTATCATATCTATTGTTGCGCTTATTCATGATCTTATGAGCCTCAGTCACACACAAGTTCGGATGCATATGCTTGTAATTCTGAGTGTAGAAGTCTATAAGAATGTCCATGCGTGGCCCAACCTCTTCCTTGCTGTAGAATCTTGTAATATAACATTACCAACACCACATACCTTTTCAAATATTCCATCCGCTCATCTAAGATTACATAATCCTTAAAATATATTACATGCGAGGCGTGAGGGATCTAAGCTATGATTTCGTTGATAGGCTTTGCAAAGTAGAAATTAAAAGCTTCAAAGTACTTCTCCTCCAGGTAGTCTCTCATCTTTCTGCGTGCTCCAATTTTGCATAAATCACAACTCTTCATTTTATTAAATAATTCATATAAAATCAAGAGTCTCTGAATTAATTTTTGAAATAAGCCAATTCAATATATATATCACTTCTACAACAAAAACATTTCTAGCTTTTTATTATCCTGGGCTATCACTCGAATCTATCATAATTTAATAATAATGACATACCCTATCTTCCAGATCCTTGATCTCCTCTTCATAGTCCACATCCTTTAGTAACCCTCTCAGCTTTGAGTTCTCTTCTTCCAAGAGTTTAATCTATTAAATAACACTTATTCTAATACATTTTCGAATACTTTATCTCTACTACTATCACTTTGCTGCTGATGTCTCTTGCTCACCTTCTCATCATAATTTGCTGTATCATATTTAAATCTATATTAGACTTCTTCATGCTTCAATTTTTAATATGCAATCTAATGTTATTGCACTTCTAACTAGAGTTGTTCAATATTTTAATCAATTTTCATTCCTTCTTAAATCTATTAATTCAATTTCTCATTCTCAATTATCAGTCCAGTTATTTTATCTTCCAGATCCATAACCAAATTCTCTATCTTATTTTCTTGATTCATCTGCTCCATTTCATTCAATTTCTGACAATCGAATTACTCGAACTGTTTTAACAAGTTTTCGTATTGACTCTCTAATTCCTCTAATTGTTTGGATTGGAGGTCCTTTTCTTTTCTGAGTTATTCAACATTGCTAATTTTTATTAGTTGTTAATTATCTTAATTTAATTTTTCGTTTAATTTTGAAAGCATTAAAATTTTGTTTTCTAATTCCTTAATGAATTGAGTACTGTTTCCTCTTTAAATATTAGACTCTAGTTGAAATATTTATTATTATAGTGCATGATTCTGATTCTTTAGAATTTGAACATCCGACTCTAATTTTTGAGTTGTTGTATGAGACACATTTTAACTAAAAGGTTATTGAGAAACTCCTCTAAATTACATGTTGGGTTTAGTAATTGGAGAATTGGGTTAAAAGTGCTTCTAACTATAGTTCTTCTACAAAGGTGAAGTAATCTATTGCTATTATTATTATTATATTTGAAATTGAGTATTTCTGCGAAGTGGGGCAGGACTCATGAAAATTGTATTATTTTCATTAAGTCTGCTTGCATTGTTAATACTAGGTTAATCTATAGCTTGATTCTACTATTTGACCTTGAATTGGACATTATAATTTTGATTATTCTTATAATCACTATTTAGTGTAATAGCAGTTTTGAATTATTTATGTTTAGGCGTAGTACCGCAATTATCTAGATCTTAATTAAAATCAATTTGAGATAATGGTTATCTGGTTGCTTTAATTTGTGTATTCATAACTGTTAAATTATATATTTATATAAACAAAATTGTTAGTAGCATATCAACCAAATGATTGATCTAAAGCTTCTTTTTTTTTGGTCAATTCTTGAACCTGCAATTCCAATTGTTGTATTCTAGAGACTAATTGTTTTTTCTCTTCCAAAAAGAGTTTCTTATCTTCATGGAATTGCCTCTTCTCCTCCTCATATCTCTTAAAGCGTTCACGTACTTTTTGCTGTATTTATTACAACTACACTTTAAATTGATTTTAAGGACCGAAATCAGAAGTTTGACTTGAGATGGATTAGCAGAGTAAGAATTCTTTATGCTCAGTATTTTATTTGCGTGTAATTGAAATCTCACTTTTCTGTGGAGTCACTGAGTTTCTGGCCATGTTGTTTATGCTGGGTTCATTAAGACTTTTTCGACTTTATATAGTTTTAGTGATAGAAGGCGATTTACTCTGCATGTATGAATTTAGAAGAGTTTGGAATTATTTGAGTCGATTGTCCTAGTTATTCAATCTCACACAAGGATTGCTTTATTGCTCTCGACATTGAATCTTATTCACCGCTCGTTTAATATTCTAAGGGGATAAACAGTGATATATAGATCCTGACTTAGGTTACGATTACATTATTAAATATTAATTATCATATTGATAATTCCTACTCTCTATTCAACATTTAATATATAATTTCTACACTACAATTAATCAACCATAGAATTCCATCATCTTCAATGACACTATCGCAGTTTCCCTCACTATCTAATCAGGACTCTTAGCATACGCATTCAAAATCTCCAGTGTAATTTCTTTATTCGAACTCACAGTTTAGAATGCAGCAATAGCCTCATGACGAGCAATTGCTGGCTGATTCTCATCCTTTATCATATTAATCAAAGCCTCATGTATTTATTTTGGTGCTTCTCCTACCTAACCAATCACAAAACAAATCTAAATTATAATTCAATTCTAATCTACCTCATGTTTAAACAATGCTCCAAGTTTGTTGCTGATTAATAATTGGTCAATTTTATCAAAATAAGTATCAGCATTATTTCTCAAATAATAAAGTGCTCTATATTTATTAAACAGAGTTGTCTATTCATCCAAAATGTATTCCACTGGATTCTTCTCCAAATGCTCAAATGGAGCAGCGGGTTCTCTTGTCCCGAGGTACTTTAACCCATATAAATGCCCTAAATCATTAATTGACTTGGCTTTCTCTAACCCTATTGTACACGTATCTTGTAAGATATTGAGATCATCATTGACATTCTTCTTGGAATATTTCTCAAATATCTCCAAAGCTTCCTTTTAATTGATGTTTGCCAAAGCCTCAGCAGCTTCATGTCTAACTACATCAAATTGTTGATCATCACAAATTATTTAAATGAGAAATTAAGTGATTAATGATTCCAAACCTAAATCTGCTTACCCTAATGCATAGGCTATCTCATGTAATAGTAAACATGACTTATTCTCTACTTTATTCAGATGATGGAAACCCTATTTCAGGAGTTCCACTGCTTCCTTATTGTTAATGGTTCTCAATTCAAAAATTGCAGTGTATATCTAATCGACTGTGGAATTAGCATTGATAATGATTTCATAAAATTTTTGTGGTGATTTTTCCATTGTTATTAATAAAAATTATTATCAATAATTATATCTTCTCAAATTCAACAAACTTCTTGATTTCGTATCCTGTAGTTCATCTTTCAGAGATCTCAACAGCATTATTCGTTATGAAAATTGCTACTCCTCAATTCTAATCACTCTTTCCAACTCCTAAGAAATCTATACTCATATTATTCATTTCCTTACATCTTCTTTCTGATTTTTACTCTATTCACTCAATAATTATGATTATTCTAAATTTCTACTCAACATATCAGCCTCGATCAAGACTTCTTAATGAGCCTTCTTAACATGGTCTAAATCTTATTTCAACTTAGATATCGTTCTATTTAGTTATTGATTTTGAGTCTGCAGTTATTAATTAGCCTATGACAATTCATTCACTGCTGAATTATTTTGGAATGAAGCATTTGGTTGCTATTGGCTGATGTAATTCAAAGCCTCTTAATATTGTCTTCTTGTGTGTCTCAATTCTTAAGTCTTCTATGCCAATTCCTCCTTAATCTTATTTATTTCAAAAAATCATTACCTAAGCAAATTAGCTCTTGGTTGCATCTGTTTGCTTACTTAAGGACAAGAAGTCTTTGGATATGCTATCATACTCCTGTTTTATTCTAAACTAATACAAATTTGATACTATTTGATTTTGTCCTTTAATCCCTTCACTTCTTCATCTAATTATGTTTTCTCACTATTTAATTTGTTAATCGCAAGGTTTTCATCTGCGATTATTTTGTTTGGCTACTTCTATTATTCCTCATTCTCTACAAGCTCATCCTCCAATTCTTAAACTTATTATTTCAAATTTTCTATCTCCTTCTGTTATATCTTCACCATCTTCTGATATTACTCAATCTATGTTTTCAACTATTACTCACTTATTTATTTTTAATCCTTCAAATTATTATATCTTTCATCATATCAATACAATTTACCTTGCCTCTAATTGAGTCAGATGTTGAGAGATATCTTTAAATCGTTTTTCCCTTTCTCTGCATTCCTATAGCTCCAACTTTAGTTGCTTGATCTCTTCATCCTTATCCATAACTTGATGATCTTAACCTTAATCCATTAAATATATTATTATTAGTTTTTAAAATTTTCACAATTATTTGATTTTCATTAATTAAGTTATCGAAACTAGTTTGGAGGGATTATTTGGATCTTATTCATTTTATCATTTTTTATTGGAGATCTAGAAAACCTAAAATGCCTTGAACATATATTATTCATTTATGATTTCAATTTATTTGCAAATACAAATCTGAAATAATAAACTATTATTATAATTACATTGGCATTCCTAGTTATTTCAGGTTCAAGATAATTCTACTCCATCATTCATTTTAATATTGAAAATCTAAAAGGAAGTTTTTATAACAATTTCAAAATTACATTAATACATGTAAGATCAACAAACTTTAAAGATACTACAGTTAATATTTCAATAAAAATTATGGACTAAAAATAAATCTTGCCAATCAATTAAATAAACAAAGAAATATATATTAGAATTTGATTATTAAAATAATTTCAAAAGCTTATATTCTAGATATGAATTCTTTTTTATATGATCCTTTAAAGGTAAACAGTCAAAAGAATTTAAATTATAATAATACCCATTTAATTAGCAATAAATTTATTCTCAATTTGTTAACGTTGTCGCAGGATTTAGTAAATGACCTAATTAATAATGTATGCTATATGGTATGATTAGGTCTTTCATGATAACATGTGAATATATAAGTGCAATAATCTAAGTATTATGAACACATTCTCAAATATATGTTAATATCATAAAAATATATAATTTGAAAATCAACTTAATTAATTATTAAATGTATTGGGATAAAAAGATATTATATTCTATTTGAACAAACATGATAATCTATTGTTTATTATAATTATGTAGATGAAAATTTTATCTTTTACATGCTTAATATTCTTGAGTTTTACTTATTAAGTGAAATATGAAAATAAATGCAGTGATTGCAGTTAGCTGAAATCACAAAGAGATTGCGAATAATAATAAAGTATAAATGGAAATTGTGAGTGGATAATTGCTTAAGGAAGTACAGCAGCAAAATGCTAACTTGTAAATAAAGTAAACTAAAAATACACGCCATATTGTGAGCTTGTAGATAAGCCAGAAATAAACTGTGCTAAAACATTAGGATGTGCTTATGTTGACTCAAAATGCACACATTTTACAGGATGCCAAGCATATGTTAAAACTACAACAACAGACTGCTAGGCTATATCCAATTTTTGTGTTAGTGATGGAAATGCATGTATCGAAACTAAAGTGTGTAAGGCTTACACATTATAATAATGTGAATCTACTCCAAGTATCTCAGGAATCTTGAAATGTAAATGGGATACAACTGCTGGAAATTGCAGAGATTATACGTGTGTAGAAGCAAATGCTACCTTAAATACAGATGAAAAATGTTCAAGCTGGTTAGCTGGTTGCGTTACCAATGGTTAAGGTTGCGTTAATGCTCCAAAACCTGCATGTTCTACTTACACAGAAAAAGGTGCTGCTTGTTACTTTTTGATTGGTTCGGATGGATATTGTGAATTGGCAGCTGGTAACACTAAATGCATAGCTAAATAATGTACAAATGCTCCCAAATCATTATCTACTGATAATGACTGTTAGATCTATTAAATAGGATGTATCACAACAGGAAAGGGTTGTATTTTTGCAACATCAAAACCATTATGTTCAACCTATTTTGGTGATAANTATATTATTCATTTATGATTTCAATTTATTTGCAAATACAAATCTGAAATAATAAACTATTATTATAATTACATTGGCATTCCTAGTTATTTCAGGTTCAAGATAATTCTACTCCATCATTCATTTTAATATTGAAAATCTAAAAGGAAGTTTTTATAACAATTTCAAAATTACATTAATACATGTAAGATCAACAAACTTTAAAGATACTACAGTTAATATTTCAATAAAAATTATGGACTAAAAATAAATCTTGCCAATCAATTAAATAAACAAAGAAATATATATTAGAATTTGATTATTAAAATAATTTCAAAAGCTTATATTCTAGATATGAATTCTTTTTTATATGATCCTTTAAAGGTAAACAGTCAAAAGAATTTAAATTATAATAATACCCATTTAATTAGCAATAAATTTATTCTCAATTTGTTAACGTTGTCGCAGGATTTAGTAAATGACCTAATTAATAATGTATGCTATATGGTATGATTAGGTCTTTCATGATAACATGTGAATATATAAGTGCAATAATCTAAGTATTATGAACACATTCTCAAATATATGTTAATATCATAAAAATATATAATTTGAAAATCAACTTAATTAATTATTAAATGTATTGGGATAAAAAGATATTATATTCTATTTGAACAAACATGATAATCTATTGTTTATTATAATTATGTAGATGAAAATTTTATCTTTTACATGCTTAATATTCTTGAGTTTTACTTATTAAGTGAAATATGAAAATAAATGCAGTGATTGCAGTTAGCTGAAATCACAAAGAGATTGCGAATAATAATAAAGTATAAATGGAAATTGTGAGTGGATAATTGCTTAAGGAAGTACAGCAGCAAAATGCTAACTTGTAAATAAAGTAAACTAAAAATACACGCCATATTGTGAGCTTGTAGATAAGCCAGAAATAAACTGTGCTAAAACATTAGGATGTGCTTATGTTGACTCAAAATGCACACATTTTACAGGATGCCAAGCATATGTTAAAACTACAACAACAGACTGCTAGGCTATATCCAATTTTTGTGTTAGTGATGGAAATGCATGTATCGAAACTAAAGTGTGTAAGGCTTACACATTATAATAATGTGAATCTACTCCAAGTATCTCAGGAATCTTGAAATGTAAATGGGATACAACTGCTGGAAATTGCAGAGATTATACGTGTGTAGAAGCAAATGCTACCTTAAATACAGATGAAAAATGTTCAAGCTGGTTAGCTGGTTGCGTTACCAATGGTTAAGGTTGCGTTAATGCTCCAAAACCTGCATGTTCTACTTACACAGAAAAAGGTGCTGCTTGTTACTTTTTGATTGGTTCGGATGGATATTGTGAATTGGCAGCTGGTAACACTAAATGCATAGCTAAATAATGTACAAATGCTCCCAAATCATTATCTACTGATAATGACTGTTAGATCTATTAAATAGGATGTATCACAACAGGAAAGGGTTGTATTTTTGCAACATCAAAACCATTATGTTCAACCTATTTTGGTGATAACACCACTTGTGTCGGATATATTGGATCAGATGGAGTTTGTGAAGGCGACGCAGGAGGTACTAAATGCAGACTTAGAAAATGCGAAATTTGGACATATAATACTGATGAACTTTGTAAATAAAACCAAAGTAATTGTATTACAAACGGAAAAACATGCGTTTCAGCATTATCAGCTTGTGATACATATAAAGGAACAGCCACTACTTGTGCTGTATATATTGGTACTGATGGATATTGTAAAGGAACTAGTGCAACTAATGAAGCATCATGCTCACCAAAGGTTTGTGAAGAAGCTCCAGATACAGATACAACAGATGATGCATGTGCCAAATATTAAGTTGGATGTATTACTACAGGATAAGGATGTGTTACTAAGGCTAATTTGAAATCCTGTACTACTTATGATGGAGATACCACAAGTTGCTAATCTAGAGTAGGAACTGAAGGAAAATGTACATGGAAGAGTGGAACCAAATGTGTTGCTAGAGATTGTGCTTCTGCCGCTAGTAATGTAAATACTAACCCACTTTGTGCCAATTATTTCACTAATTGTGTTACAACAGGATCTGGATGTGTTTCATAAACTACTTGTGATTTAACTGTCAAATAATAAAGTTGTGAAGGTACTAATAATTGTTCATGGTAACCAATTTGTACTAGTAATACATAATGCAGTGANTTTACATGCTTAATATTCTTGAGTTTTACTTATTAAGTGAAATATGAAAATAAATGCAGTGATTGCAGTTAGCTGAAATCACAAAGAGATTGCGAATAATAATAAAGTATAAATGGAAATTGTGAGTGGATAATTGCTTAAGGAAGTACAGCAGCAAAATGCTAACTTGTAAATAAAGTAAACTAAAAATACACGCCATATTGTGAGCTTGTAGATAAGCCAGAAATAAACTGTGCTAAAACATTAGGATGTGCTTATGTTGACTCAAAATGCACACATTTTACAGGATGCCAAGCATATGTTAAAACTACAACAACAGACTGCTAGGCTATATCCAATTTTTGTGTTAGTGATGGAAATGCATGTATCGAAACTAAAGTGTGTAAGGCTTACACATTATAATAATGTGAATCTACTCCAAGTATCTCAGGAATCTTGAAATGTAAATGGGATACAACTGCTGGAAATTGCAGAGATTATACGTGTGTAGAAGCAAATGCTACCTTAAATACAGATGAAAAATGTTCAAGCTGGTTAGCTGGTTGCGTTACCAATGGTTAAGGTTGCGTTAATGCTCCAAAACCTGCATGTTCTACTTACACAGAAAAAGGTGCTGCTTGTTACTTTTTGATTGGTTCGGATGGATATTGTGAATTGGCAGCTGGTAACACTAAATGCATAGCTAAATAATGTACAAATGCTCCCAAATCATTATCTACTGATAATGACTGTTAGATCTATTAAATAGGATGTATCACAACAGGAAAGGGTTGTATTTTTGCAACATCAAAACCATTATGTTCAACCTATTTTGGTGATAACACCACTTGTGTCGGATATATTGGATCAGATGGAGTTTGTGAAGGCGACGCAGGAGGTACTAAATGCAGACTTAGAAAATGCGAAATTTGGACATATAATACTGATGAACTTTGTAAATAAAACCAAAGTAATTGTATTACAAACGGAAAAACATGCGTTTCAGCATTATCAGCTTGTGATACATATAAAGGAACAGCCACTACTTGTGCTGTATATATTGGTACTGATGGATATTGTAAAGGAACTAGTGCAACTAATGAAGCATCATGCTCACCAAAGGTTTGTGAAGAAGCTCCAGATACAGATACAACAGATGATGCATGTGCCAAATATTAAGTTGGATGTATTACTACAGGATAAGGATGTGTTACTAAGGCTAATTTGAAATCCTGTACTACTTATGATGGAGATACCACAAGTTGCTAATCTAGAGTAGGAACTGAAGGAAAATGTACATGGAAGAGTGGAACCAAATGTGTTGCTAGAGATTGTGCTTCTGCCGCTAGTAATGTAAATACTAACCCACTTTGTGCCAATTATTTCACTAATTGTGTTACAACAGGATCTGGATGTGTTTCATAAACTACTTGTGATTTAACTGTCAAATAATAAAGTTGTGAAGGTACTAATAATTGTTCATGGTAACCAATTTGTACTAGTAATACATAATGCAGTGATTTTAAGAAAAAATCAATTTGTTTAGCAAACTAAGCTAGAATCAAAACATAAGATGGAGTAGATGATTAAGGAAATCCAAAATACATTTATGTAACAGGAAAATGTGGTTGGTTGAATAATGCTTGCAAAGATTTGGCTTGTTCAGATTTAACAGGAGCGTATTACAATACTGATGCAAATTGTGCAGCAGAACTATCAACCTGTATTAGTAATAGAGTTGATGCTTGCATAACCAAATATGACTGTAGCAAACTTCTTGGAACATAATCAACATGCTTAAGTTGTCCAGGATATTGTACTAATGAATCAACAGCTACAGATACAACTCCTTGTGTGTCCAGAAAGTGCGCAGATAATACTGATGCAACAGATAATTCTACATGTGCTACTTTCTTATCAGGATGTATTAGTAATGGAAAAGGTTGTGTTGATTACAATACTCCGTGCACGTCAATGAAAGGAACTTAAGACACTTGCATCAAGCTATTTGCTTATAAAAGTGGATCTGCTGATAACTTTACAACAAATTAATGCTACAATAGTGCAAGTGCCACAGATGGTGATTATTGCTAAGTGAAAACTTGCAAATCGGCTGAAAACTAGAATGAGAATACATGTGAATCATTCTTAGATGGGTGTGTCTATAATGGCAATGGAGGGTGTGTTGATCCCTAAGCTGAAGATACAATATGTCAAAGTTACACAGGTGTTGAGGCATTCTGCGAATCTGCAATTATAAGAAATAATAGCAAAAAGTATTGTTTTGGAACATCAACATTAGGAACTTGCAAAACAAGAGAATGTACAGATAATACAACAGCCACAAAAGACGAAGATTGTGAGGCTTTTATGTCAGGATGCATAGCAAAATTTGAAGGAGGTTGTATTGCTAAATCTGCAAGATCCTGCTCTTAATAAAATGGAAATGTTGATACTTGTTCTAATTTGAGTGGCGGATTATTAGTTTCATCAGAATGGATAAAGATTGGATGCACATAATATGATATCTGCTAAAATAGATAATGCGCAGACTTAGCAAATCCTTATTCAGATTTGGATTGCACATCTTATAAATCAACTTGTAGATTCTTTAAATTAGGATTTCCGTGCTTAGATGCAGCTGTATGTGCTGCTTATATAACCCCTGATACTGCAATAACTGATTAATAAAAGTTTGATTATTGTACAACTATCAAAGATAGGAATGGACTATTTTGTGGTTGGGTCTAAGGAACAACGTGTGCGGTTAGAACTTGTGATTAATTCTTGAGCACATATTCTACTTCATTAACATGTTTTACTTATTTATAAAAGGGTATTTCAAGTGCAACAGCTGATACATGTAAATTAGCAGGAACATTCTGTTATTTACCAGAGAGAGAAGCTTGTAATTATCCATTCCCCATTGGAATGGATACAGATGTTAAAAAATTAGCACAATGTTAGAAATATGTGAATTAATTTGGAGTAGTTTGCTCATTTAAGCCAGGTGATGCAACTTGTACTTATCAAGACGAATGTGAAAAACTAGTTTCTTAAACATCTGCTTAAGCCTGTAATGATGTTTTAGGTTACTTTAATGGCATATGCTAAAAAGTGAGTAACACAGGTTGCTTATCAACTGTTGCTAGTTGCGGAAGTTATAACTTAGATTCATCACTAAGTGATGCTAATAAAAAGACAGCTTGTGAATCTTTAAAAGTTGTTAATGATGTAGCTAAATTCGGTTTAGGAACTGCAACATATACAGGATGTACATGGTCAACTGGTAATACATGCACTGCATTCACTTGTGCTACTATCTCCTCAGCTACAAGTTAAAAAGATTGCGACAGCAAAACAGTAGGATGTTATTACTATTCAGGAAAATGTTATGCACCAGTTTTCACTTGTCCATCAAGTTTCCCAGCTGATTTAGACACAGATACAAAAAAGGCACTGTATTGTAAATCAATGTTCAAATTGGCTGACTCATTTTGTGAAATAAAACGTGATGGTACAGGTTGCCAAACTGGATCAGTTACTGCTTGTGCTTCTGTAGCAATAGCTGTATCTTGGACTCTAGCTAATTTTGATGGAGCTACTCCAACAACTGATGCATTTTGTATTACACAATCTATTAAAGACAAATCGAGATATTGTATCAAAGATGACGCAACCAAGTGTAAAGATGGTGTTTGTGAAAACATTCCAAACCCAATTAGTTAAAATGATTGTGATATACATTTACTTGGATGTGTATTTTTTGCGAGTAAATGTAGAACACCTTTTGGTGTTGTTTCTGTTGCTGGAGACTGTGCCAATCTAGCTAAAGTTCCTTTTAGTGATGTTGCAAGTTTGACAGCTAGTGCTAAAACTGCATATTGCTAAATCTTTTCAAAAGATGGAGCAAGTGTATTCTGCACATACGATGAATTTCATGTAGTACTTTAAACAGCTTGTGTAGCTGCAGAAGCCTGTGATTCATATACATCATTGCCCGCTAATGATTCAACTAGATTACCTTATTGCTTGAGTAAAATAAATTCCAGTGGTAAAAAATGTGGATTTACAACTGGAGCCACTAGATGCAGAGATTTTGATTGTTAAGATATTTAAAGTCCAACTTCTTAAGTTGATTGTGACCTCTAAGCAAATGGATTAAAATGCGTTTATTATAGAGGAACTTGTGTAAATGATGATAATACTTGTGTATAGATCCTAGCAATTGGAAAAACATCAAATGATAAAAGATCATACTGTGCAAATTTATCAGTTATTGATATATGTACTTATGTTACTGGTGCTAACTGTGTGAAGGAAAATGCATGCAATACATATGATGTGACAGATGCAACAGATAAAGTAGCAGCATGTCGAGCTTTAAATGATGGAATGAATAGATGCACCTATATTTTTGGAAACAACTGCGTTACTTTGGCTTAATGTTATTAGTATGACGGAACCACTGTAGTAACATTTGGACCAGCAGCCGGTTCAGAAGAGGAATAATGCAAAGCAGTTAAATCAACTGAAGGTTACCCATGCATGAAAGATACACATAAAAAATGCAAAGCCTAGGCTTGTACCGATAATGACGGCAGTGCTACAGATTGTGCTAATAATGCCCCAGGCTGTCTCTATTATGAAAATAAATGCATTACCAAAGATATTTGTGCAGCTTATACACCATAAGGTGCTGACGATGCAGCTAAATAAACATGGTGTGAAGGGGTTTTGAACTCATTTGGCGAATTATGTGCTTGGCACTCTGAAAGTAAAAAGTGTAAAGATAGAATGTGCAGTGATAAGTCATTCTAGACGGACTTTGATTGTCGAAGCTACCTCAAATCTTGCAAGACAAATGGTAATATATGTGTTAACTCGTCAACTGATTGCAATTTAAATAAAGGCTCTTCAGATTTTTGCAATTCCTTATTAGATGCAACAGGAAAAGATAGATGCAGACTATCTGCTGCTACTAGTATACAATAACAATGTACAAACAAACAATGCTATGACAATGTTACAGCAACATCTGATTCTGAATGTAATTCTTATATGAATGGATGTGTTACTCGTGGTAGAGGATGTATTCCAAATACAGAACAATGCACATCATACAGAGGAACTAAAATGTAATGTGAATAATTCAAAAGATACACTGGATTGGATGCTAATAAAAATCCAATTTATGAATATTGTTCTGGTGATGCTACTAATACTGCCATTGGAAAATGTAAAGTAAGAACTTGTGCTGATAACACTATAGCCACATCAGATACAGATTGTGCTGCTTATCTGAAAGGATGTATCACAAAGGGTACTGGATGTATTGATGCAACATCATCGTGCACTGGATTTAAAGGAGATTAAGCTACTTGTGCTAAATTCATGGGAAGTTCAGGAAAAGATTATTGCTGGAACACCTCAGCTGCATTGGCTACAGCTACTTGTGCCAAGAAGAAGTGCAGTGATATAGCTGGTAAAAACAATAAGGATTGTAATGATGGCATGCCACCATTCAAGACTACAGATGATCCTTTCTGTGTCTTCGATGAAACTGGTTGTATTGATTATGGAAAGAATTGCAGTACCTTCAATGGAACTGAAGAAACATGCCCAACATATTTGGCTAAAGATGGACCATGCAAAGCTACTACAGTTGGAACAATCAAAGGAGCATGTGCTAAGAGAGTATGCACAGAAGCACCAAATACACTTGCAACAGATGCTGACTGTTAGAAATATCACAAAGATTGTTATACAACTGGTTAAGGATGTGCAACTAATAATTTATGCAGTAATATAATTAATAAATAATAATGTTAAGTAAAACCTGAATGTTCATGGGTTAAATATTGCACTGCTTAAATAATAAAATGTGAATCTTTGAATTCTACTAGTTACTCATAATGTGCTAATTCGAAAGTAAATGGTAAGTTCTGTCATTGGAATGAACAAGATTCAACTTGTAGATCTCAAACTTGTGAAGATTAACCAGCTACTTATGATTCTCACGCTCAATGTTAACATTTTGCAGATAATTGTACGACAACAGGAGCTGGTTGTATAACTATTTCCACATGCACTGCATATATTAAGAGATCTATTTGTAATGCTGCCTCGTACAGTAAAGATGGTTTAAAAAGATGCATCTGGGATAGCATACTAAAATCATGTAGAAGTCAAGAGTGTAGTGATATATCTGCATAAATTAATGCTGATTGTGATGCATTCGGGGAAGGTTGTAAATTAAATGGATAAAGATGTGTCCTTGGACTTTCATGCACTGAATTCACGAATTAATTGTTTTGTATTTCTTCCAAAAATGGACCTTGTCTTTGGATCTATGATTAATGTTACGATTATAAAAGATGTGAAGATGCAGGTAAAAAGACACATTTTGAGTGTTAAGCATTTTCACAAAAATGCACAACCAATGGAGACACATGTATTCCAATTACCAATTGTGCCAGCACAACATTGAAGGCATCATGCGTCGTCGGAACTGATGGAGCTTGCGGATGGTTACCAACTGGAAAATGCTAAAAGTTCGGATAATGCACAGATGCCGTTGCTGCCACCAACGATGAATGTCTCTCATATGGACCAACCTGTATTACTGATGGAACTGCTTGCATTGCAAAAGCAGCTTGTGCTACTTATAAAACATAAACGGCTTGCAATAATCTTGGAACTGATGGTATCTGCTATTGGAATGCCACTGCTAATACTTGTAAATTGAAGGAATGTGGAGATGAATAAAAGGGTACAAACGACTAATGCAAACTTATCTCAGTAACGGGAGGATCTTGCACAACGGATGGAACCAAATGTATCCCATTGGCTGTTTGCTCAAGCTATGTTGAAGCTGGTTGTTTCTATGGAACTAATGGAGAATGTATTTTTGCAATACCAATTGGAGCTACTACAGGGAGAAAGACTTGCAGATAAAAGCAATGTGAAGATATCACCGCAGGAACATCAAATGATAATTGTATGGGTGTTATTACAGGAAAGGCTTGTGTTTCCAATGGATCAAGTTGCATTGCCAAGGCTGCCTGCTCAACCTATAAGACCATCACATCTTGTAACGGAGGTGGTTTGGAAAATAATAAATCAACTGTTTGTGCTTTCACTCCTACTGGAACTGATAAAGTCAATGGAACATGCAAGACCTTTACAGCATGTGCTGATGCTGTGAAGGATAAATTTGCTTGCGCAAAAAATCCATCATGCCTTTGGATTGAAGATTCAACAGGAGCATCTTGTATTAATCATACATGTGAGACCTATGCCACAGAGGCTGGGTGTCTTAATATTCCAACCTTTGATGGCAATTCATAAACGGTGTGTTTTTTGTAAAATGGAAAATGTGTTTCTAGTGATCCCATTGAAATTACCGACCCAAGAATATGTTACTCTAAATCATATTACACACATACTTGGAATATATTAACCAGTAAATGTGAAAGTTGTATCTAAATCAAGAACCCTAATACATCTTAAACGACCGATTCTGTAAATTTCATTTTTTTCTTATCGCTCTGTCTATGGGTGGTATTAGTGTTAATTTGATGATCTTTATTTACATGTATTTCAATTAATATCATTTATTTATTTTCTATTACAACTAAAAGATTTTGCATTTGATTCAATTTATTCTTATATCTATACTTCTTTAATTTTTTTTCAAATTCTTTATTGAAATTATCTATTATGCTTCAATAGATACGATGAACGTGTATAAAATGTATCACAATTAAATCAGTTTCCTTTTACAAGTTAATCTTCTAACAACTTATTGTTCTACCCATAAATTTTTATGTATTTAAAAAAATACTTCAATGCATTGAATTAATAATTTGATTCATTCTGAAATGATTTAATCCCTTATTCTAAGGCTTTATTAAGATATTTCTTTCAACATTCAGAGTGAACAATTTAACAATATTCTATTATTTATGTTAAAAATAATTCAACGGTATTTTGATAAATGTTATAATGATTACATAACTTTATTATACTAAGTACTATTCTATGATCTGAGTGCTAAAATAAATTGTTAAATATTGAATGTAATTTAATAACATTTTAGAGCTAATATATATTAATATATACATAATAATTATATTAATCATTTTATTATTCTTTTCTAAATTTGGAAATTCAATCTTAGATTCAATTTCTTGAGGTTTATCAATAATTTTGTTTAGATCAAAATTTTCTTGAAAATTTCATATCAATTATTACCTTGCCGAACTAAGCTTGCTGAATTAAAGAGTTTTGTATGACAATTTAAGAATTTTGCTAGATTGTCTTTGCTATTTGTGTATTTAAATAATATGTGTATTCAAATAATATGTGTATTCAATAATATGTGTATTCATGTTTACCCCATAGACTAAAATTAATTGTTTCAACAAAACATTTGAGAAAAATAGTACCTAGAAAATCATTTCAAAAATAAAAAAAAGTAATTAAAGGATTAATAAACTTATTTATAAAGTATAATGATGTACAAAATCATTCAATTACATACATAATTACTTAATAATTAAAAGAATGTCTTTGCTTTTTGAAGGAAATTTGCTATATTCGAATGTATTTCGCCAATGTCCTATTAAATTTGAGTATAAATATTTGATGCTGTTCTGAATGTTGTCTTTTCTTTTGATATAAAAGGATTCATTTTGAGTCTTTTCATAAAATTTGAGTACTTTTTGAAAGACCGATTTCTAGTTTTACCAATTTTCGCTTTGTGGCTTGAATTTAAAGCTGTGATCTGGAAACTAATTTTTAGATAGAATATCCTGCATAAGGTATTTGAGTAATATGCTTGACATCCTGGATTGAAATTTATTAAATCTTTTGGATTCTTGAATAAAGAATGATCTAGATTTATCGACTTAAGAATATTGACTGCCCAATTTTATCAGGATAGTTTTCATCATTGGTTGACAGTAAGCTAAAGCCTTTTATTATAACCACTCTACTCAAATATTACTCTGTTAAGATAGTTTCAAAAATTCATAATTGATTTAAATGTTTATCTGAGTTTAGAAAAATCGGCTCTTATTTATTGCAAATAATTCTATTATTTCATAATTTAATGTAAATGTAAACTCCAGTTCCAATATCTTCGCTGTAATAATATTATTTGGTATAGTAACCAACTTTAAAGCAAAAGTAAATTGTTTCAGAATTAAACTTCTGTAAAACATGCAATTTTGCAAGATATTTGAAATTTTAACTGGAAAGGCTAAAAATCTATAAAATAGTTTCACGAGTATTCCGATTTTCTGAGTCAATAGTTCTCTTTTTCATTTGATGATGATTGATAATTTTCTAACTTAGGATATTGCTGCAATCTTGAGCAACGAAAAACAAATAGATTAAAAATTCATTGTAAATGTTTATATCAATCAATAAAATCTGTAATTTCATGCATTTTTTAGTGGTTTAAGCTACTTGGATTTTATCCCTACAACTTACTTAGTTAAATTAATTTTAAATCTCAAACCAAATGTTCTTTAAAAAGGAAGATTTGAGTTTGCAACTAATTATCTACTCTTATAAGTTCAATTAGAAATTATTCTACTTTGATGAATGTAGCTTTTGGATAAACTTAATAACTTGATGATTATGGCAAAAAGGAATATTTATCTATTACTGTAAATAAAATTAAATTTTTGCTCAATACTGGATAATGCTTTCATCCCCTGGACAAAATAAATTCTTAATTATCATTTGCTAATTATTTATTTCCTCTTCCAATTAGCCCTTAGCTTAACTGCATCCAAATCTGTGGGGAATTGCAAAGTGGTAGCTCCATAAAATGCATGTTGCAACAAGTGCCTAAGAATTTCATAATATGCATGCTGTGCTTTACTTTACTTTATTACATCAAACATTTGCACTTCAAATCTAAAATTCTTAATTGCTTCCGTTTTAAGAAAATAATTTGATGCTGTTATTGAAAATTTGATCAAAAATAAAGAAATGAAAATAACAAAAATGTTATAAATGTTAATTTTTTAAAATAATTTATTTCATATTCAAAATTTGTAAAATTCATCTAAGGTTAACTGAGACTATTATTCCATTTTTCATACCAAACATTAAATACCAATTTTAGACTTTCATTTTTCGTTTATCTTAATCATTTACATAATTCAATTTGTTTATTGTTTGTCAAAGAATTGCTCAATTAATATTTCTCAAATTTTACTTTAAATCATTACTTTGATTAAGTTAATTTTCACAAAAAAATTCAATATTAAAAATGCACACGTTTATTTACTTATTATCAATCGGCATGGTTAACAATTGAGTTCTTCCTTAATCAATGCGTCTCTCATTTTTCAGATTCATTCAAATCCTCCCTTTTCTCAGATTTTGTATTTAATATAATGAACTGAATAACAAGGCTTATAAAATATATATTAATTGTTTTCTTCTTGTATTGGTATAAAGAATGGTAGTTTTGGATTTAATTAACATTTGTTGAGTCTTCCTCAAAATCAATTGCTTTCTAATTTCAAAAGAATTATAAACAACCTCATGTACCAATTCTGAAACTCTTCATTATCTAGACACGGTTCCTTACAAATATGATCCTGGAAATTACGTTGAGTTACTAATAATCAAATTACCAAATCATAAAAATTGTAATGTTTCCCTAAAAGTTCTAAACCAAATTATTTGATGTGCATTAAGGAAAAAACTATTGAATGTTAGAATATTTATCTTAAATATTCCATAAGAAAGCTAAGAAACGTTACTTTACTTATGGAAACTTTGAAGATTTGGTTTTGCTCTATTAGAAGAACCTTTAAATTTTCATATAATGTAAAAGAAGGAAAATCAACACAAACTATTTGAACTATAAAAATCAGAAGAAAATTATTTATACAAGATCTTAGCCTTAAATTTTTTATAAAAAATACTATTTAGATACAAGAATCCATTGTTAAAGCCCTTACGACTTAGATATAATCTACCCAAAAATAAGTGGCTTCCCAAACCCCAAAATCTAAATCATTTAAAAAATAATAATGAAAATTTACTTCACCTAAAGCTTCCATCAGAAATCTGATGTTAAGGAAAACTTTTGTTAATCATTACTCTGTGGTGGGAATTTAATCATGCAAGAAAAATTTTCGAATCATCATGAATTCCAAAATCATAGCAAAAACTATTCATAGAGGAAGAATCTCTAAAAATAGCTCACATTATATTGATGGCAATCTAATTCAATGAATTTCACATTCTTTGACTAGAGAAGTATAAACAAGTCGTGTCATAACACTAACACACTTACCATCAAAGTCAATTCCTAGAATATATGCTATATTAAGCCTCTAACTCTCCAATACATTAAAAAGGGGTCCTCATTTTTTTTGTAAGAAATTAGGAATAAAAAATTGGACTCCTCATCAAGTAATTCTATCTATAACAATGAGGTAAAGGCTGGTTCTCGTTCAGGGGGAATCGTTACTGGAGTTAATAGTAGCTTTACTGTATTTGATGCTTTTGATTATTCAATTATCAATGCTCGAAATGAATATTTTGACATTATCATTTGTTATTTTACTTTCACTGTAAAGAGGAAAAATTTTTCTAAAATTGTATCTAGCCGTACAGATAATCTTAATCCATTTAGATAAGGATCAATTTCTAACGTTTAAATGCTCTTGGTTAGATTTCTAATAGATAATAATACAACCAATCTTAGCACCCATTAACATTGAAGATATTTAAGAGATTTGACAAAACATTGCATAAAAACAAAGCAATTGGTTATGATGGAGATTTAAGATATTTTTCTGAATCTATCAAAAATTACAGGTTATTACGTACCACTGGTAAGCTCAACTATGGAATCTAACTTTTTATGCTGTTAGGCTAGACTAATACTTTTAAATAAGGTTCTTCCTCAAATCCCTTCTAATACATAATTTAGAGCCATCACTCTACTGAGCTCTTTATTCAAATTTTAGAATTGCGTTTCCTCTCTCAATTATAAAATTTTGCGGTATTGAAATTATCTAATTAATAAATCTGATTCTTTCCAATTTTTCAACATAAATCCGCATTACTAATCTCTTCAATAAATTTAATTCTTTCAAAAGAATGATAAAATAAATTGCATCAATATTGATCATTCGAATGCGTCAACTGTGTCAATTGTACCTTACTTTTTTTAAAATTATTAGATAGGAAAAATTTAATATTTGTATGATATTGAGTTTCATTCAATTTTATATTCTAACTTATACTATAAGGATCCTACTTATAATTAAACTTATTATTTTGATAATGGAGTGCCTTAGTTTCTCCTCTCTCTCCTGTCTTATTTAATATTTATTTAGAAGATCTTTAGATAAGGTACCTATTGATAGCAACTTAAATTACTAAAGTTTTTAAATTGCTGATAACATTGCAACAATTATTCAGCATAAGGATTCTCTTGAGTACTTAAAAATACTTGTGGAATATTTTTGCTTCTCAATCATTTAAAGATCAATAAAAATACTTAGGTATACTAGTAGGCAACAATGAAAAAATTAGATAGCATCTTCATATATTAGTTAATCACAATAATTGGATGCTGAAATGGATATCTCAAGAATTTCTTGGAAATAAAAATTCAATCAATGGTAGACTTATATTATTCCCCATAGTTATATGATTTAAATGCAACATCTTCCTAAAAATATTAGAATATCTCAAAGGGGCTGGAAAAAATTTACAAAGGCAGTTATGGATTATAATTGAATTTTAAAACAAAGGATTTTGATTAAATCAAATTGATTGTCCTAATAATTTTACAGAATTATTCAAATTAAATCCCTAAATTTGTAAATAGCACAATTGTAACTTCTCATTTCCTCATATTATG
Source organism: Paramecium octaurelia (assembly GCA_905182995.1). NCBI lineage: Eukaryota > Ciliophora > Oligohymenophorea > Peniculida > Parameciidae > Paramecium > Paramecium octaurelia. Next base: position 171,368 of record CAJJDP010000156.1, on the reverse strand, counting down.
ATTTGTCATTCAAAATTATCTTAGTCAGAACTTCTAATCCAATTAGGAGACAAAAATGTTAAAAAAAATAGTTAGAAAAGAGATTAGAAAATATTATTACGAAGATTAAAACCTTTAGGAATTTAATTGTATATGTGTATTAATAATAATAACTACTCAAAACAACAATAATCATAATTTAAAAGCAAAAATTCTTCGTGGTGTTGTCAAAGTTAAAAATACTTAAGATTTTTTTGTCTAAGGCAAATGAAACCAGATTAAAGCCGCTATACAGATAACTCATAAAATTCTGTACCAACCAATAATGCCTAATTTACACCCCTTTGATATTAAAATTGCTGCGGAATGAATTTATATCAATAAGAAGTTGGTATATATACAGATTGGTTTGATTAATTTTATATAATTACTATATTCTTAAGATGCTTAAGATATAAAGAAATAAATCAAAAACAAATCTTATTTTTATAGAGTATTATATAGTAATTAAAAATAAAACATAGAATTCAATAACACAAAAAATAGATGAATTATTTTATTTTCTTAGGATTCCTTAACTATAAGCCCTTAATGATTTTTTTATTGTTAATCTTGGAACAATATACAGAATAAATCAGAGATATTGTTAGTTAGCAAAAAAAGAAGATGAAGTTTCAGAAACTTAGGATAAAAAAACGATAACAAAACTTAAATTGATAAAAAAGAAAAAGGTCTGGAATATGTATCGTTGGATAATACTGTAGCGATTATTTTTATTTTAAATATTATTCTAATATTTATTAAATTTTTGTAAACCAAGCTTTCGGTTGAAGCAGTTAAGATAGTCTTTTTAATATCATAATTTCTTTTATTATAACTTAGCAAATCATAAAGGTCTAAAGTATCAATTAGAAGAAAACTACCCTAAATACTCAAAACAAATAATGTATATAATAAGTTTCAGCAATAAAAACAATAAAGTAATGTGTGATTATTGTTAAAGATCAAACGAAATTCATTAAAATTTTTTAATTTATATAAGCTCTATAAGGAGTTTAATCGATCAGTTTTACTCCAACAAAAGTGGAATTCAGAACTTTTTCTAATATTTTGAATAACATTATAATTATTTAATTAATCACACATCATTTCACTCTAAATGATCTTATTAATTTCTTTTATCTCACTTTATAATACCTAAAAATTATAAAAGATTCTAAGTCCATCTTGTTTATTCTAGACCACTTAATCTCCTCTGAATGAAAATTTTATTTTTCACTCTTAATAATTCATTTTTATAATTAATTAATATTAATATATTTTATATACATTCTAGAAAAAAATTCAGATTATTTTGGAAAAGCATTTCATGCATTTACCTTTCAAAATTGAAGTTGAAATGTAATACAGTAAGAAGAAATCTAAATTACAACATGAGTTATTTTTAGAAGGAAAATAATTGATTTATCAATATAACTTTTTTTATTCTCAATCAATGTTTTTGACGCACAATTTCTTTATTAAAAAAGTCTAAATCATGATTTATTGAGTCTTCATCTTTTTCATAATTTTGGATCACTTAGTATTCAATTTTTTGAATTTTTTAACTTTTCTTCTTTGTTAAAGCAACATTAGATTACATCTCAATTTTATCTTTATTTACTTAAGACAAATCAATACTAAAGAATTAAGTAAAATATCAAAAAATTTGTTATTTGCTCATTTGATTTGTTTGGGTGCCTAAACTATAATAGAGTCACAAAATTGATTACAAACCCTTCAAGTAAAATATAGATGTATATTTTTATTGTTAAGGAATGTTCTCACAATCATCATTTAATCAAAATGAAATCAAAATTATTGATATTTTTAGAAATTCTTTCATTTTAACATCTCATACTAGTTTTTTAATCCATCAGTATCGATACATCTAGAGCAAATTTGCTAAAGTTAATGGAACATGCAAGACCTTCACAGCATGTGCTGATGCTACAAAAGATAAATTGGCTTGTACAACCAACCCAACATGTAAATGGACTGAAAACTCAGCAGGAACATCTTGTGCTAATCACACATGTGATACCTTTGCCACAGGGACTGATTGTCAACCTATTCCAAGTTTCGATGGAGCCTCTTCTACTGTTTGTGTTCTTTAAAGCGGAAAATGCGCTGCTGCTGATCCAGGAACCATGACCGATTCCAAGATTTGCTACACTAAATCAGCTTACACCTATAGTTGGAATGCCGCTACTAATAAATGTGAAAGTTGCATTGCAGGATCTGTCACTCCAAATAATTCAAATAGTACCAATAATGGAACAGATAATGGCACTACCACCGACAGTGCTTACATCTTGTCAGTTATTTCACTCGGTCTTTTGGGATTAATGGCATGATTTTGATTTTCATATTATATATAGGGAAAAATTTATTAATGAAAAAAATTAATTAATTAAATCTTTTAAGAAAACAGTTTTTTAATTAAATCAAATAAATAGTAAATATAGAATTAATTAAAATAGGATTTAGTTATTACAAACAAGAACTTCTTTAGACTGAAGTATAAATCTCTCATCAATTTTGAGGAAGAATTTCTTTATTCATTTACAAATCTTCTTGGAATTCTTCAGTAATCTTTAAAAAAACTTTAAATTCCTTAAAAATTAAGTTTAACCTGTTGTAAATTTTACCTGAATATTTAAGATCAAATATATTAATTTATTAAACTAATTTTGAAAGACAAAATAATTAAAGCATTCCTTTCATTATTGATTTAACAATCACTGCGAGACAGTCAAATAAGAAGGAAGGTGATAAGTTCACAAAATTTATACATAAAAATTGATTGGATTACATAATTGTTTCACCAACAGAAGAGTGACACATTGAAAACCTAAAGGAAAGATATGGGATAATGATTTGAAATTCCAATTAACGAAAAAATTCTTAGTGTAACAATTTTATGATTTTTTAGACTAGGTATTGCACTTTTAAAGTATGCTATTTAACTAAATGGTATCTCGTGTCCATTGGGATAATCTAAAACGCACCTACTCAACCAAGCTGAAATCGAAAAATTTCCCTTTATGATACTTTTCATAAAGGAATTCCTAAAATATTAAAAAAGGAAACATTACTTGTCATATTCCTCTTTAATATAAATTGATGATGTGTTTAGTTTTATTTTAATAATTATTAATGTAGATAATTTTATCTATATTTTTACTTATGATTATATTAATATCAATATTTATTAAAACATTCTCATTGATTTATGAAATGAATTTTAATTTTATTAGCAAAATTTTGTGAGTGTTCATTAAATATAATTAAAAATAATCAAAATAATATAATATTGTTTTAATTTCATAATTCAAAATTGACAGAAATTATCAATTGTGTATTATCATTGATAGAAATACCATATATTTATTTCATTCAAATAATTTTTATTTAAGAGAATTTTTCCATGAAATGATGTTATTCTAGAGTACATATATATTTATGACTAAAATGTAGATTAGGTTATTTAGTAGAACCAAGTATCTAATATTGTTGAAAATCATTTTGATTCGAAGATGTTGAAAAAAGGAAATCGATTCAAATCAATGCTTCAACTAATATTTTATACCTAATGAGATGCATTGCTTAATAAACAATCATTCAATAGAAAAAGGCAAAAATAAATATTATGAATGGCTATTTATTTTATTATTTATAATACGAATGGATCCTGATTTGCCACACATCCATTTTCATTGGCTTAATAAATTATTTCATCTTCTTTGATTTCCTGGTTGATTGCCCTTCAATCGAAAATTAAAGTTGCTTGTTGAAATTGTACTATCCTTCTTCAATTTGATTTGTTAACTCCCTTCATTCGGTACTAACTGGAGATTCTTAATCTTTGATTAATTAATTATCAGATTCAATAATATCATTATATTTATTATCTTGTATTTGATATTTAATAAATAATCATTGATTTATTAATTACATTATTCATATACCTTAATAGATGAATCATAACTATCCAAAGGAATTTACTGTTAAAAATACTATAATTAGTATAGCTAAGCCATTTGTAATTTGAGCTAATTATTGAATTCGATATGAAAAAGTGCAAAGACATTATATCGAACCCAAACCTTTTTATCATTCATCTATTTAGTTTGTTAACTTTTCTTATTGCTCATAAGATAATAATTTAAGTATTATAATTCAGAAATATTTTATGAAATCTCTCAAGATCTTACAAGGTATTTATTTACTTCCAATTAAACTATAAATGCTGTTTTTATTTTTTTTAATTAAGGTAATTCTTGCATAGCTTGATTTCAAATTTTTGGAGAAACTCCAAACATATCTAGCATTTCTTTACTTAATTATGGTAATTGGGTATCATCCGAGGTTTGAAATTTAATATAGATCCATTTATGACAGTTATTGAGAGAGATATTTACTTAAAGGTCAGCCGTTGTAATTTCTTGGATTTTCAGTTTCTTCATCTCTTCTATTGACTAATTGTTAAATAGGTTATATTCTTCAGTTTTAAGAACGATTGGCACTTAGAAACTAAATGTGATTAATTTACTAATCTATTAGCAAATAGTGAATGCTACAAAGCCTGGGATATGTATGGGAAAGGAGATGGAAGGTAAAAGTTGCTGTTAATGTATTTTAAAAATAAAATAATTAAAAATATTATGNATATAATTAAAAATAATCAAAATAATATAATATTGTTTTAATTTCATAATTCAAAATTGACAGAAATTATCAATTGTGTATTATCATTGATAGAAATACCATATATTTATTTCATTCAAATAATTTTTATTTAAGAGAATTTTTCCATGAAATGATGTTATTCTAGAGTACATATATATTTATGACTAAAATGTAGATTAGGTTATTTAGTAGAACCAAGTATCTAATATTGTTGAAAATCATTTTGATTCGAAGATGTTGAAAAAAGGAAATCGATTCAAATCAATGCTTCAACTAATATTTTATACCTAATGAGATGCATTGCTTAATAAACAATCATTCAATAGAAAAAGGCAAAAATAAATATTATGAATGGCTATTTATTTTATTATTTATAATACGAATGGATCCTGATTTGCCACACATCCATTTTCATTGGCTTAATAAATTATTTCATCTTCTTTGATTTCCTGGTTGATTGCCCTTCAATCGAAAATTAAAGTTGCTTGTTGAAATTGTACTATCCTTCTTCAATTTGATTTGTTAACTCCCTTCATTCGGTACTAACTGGAGATTCTTAATCTTTGATTAATTAATTATCAGATTCAATAATATCATTATATTTATTATCTTGTATTTGATATTTAATAAATAATCATTGATTTATTAATTACATTATTCATATACCTTAATAGATGAATCATAACTATCCAAAGGAATTTACTGTTAAAAATACTATAATTAGTATAGCTAAGCCATTTGTAATTTGAGCTAATTATTGAATTCGATATGAAAAAGTGCAAAGACATTATATCGAACCCAAACCTTTTTATCATTCATCTATTTAGTTTGTTAACTTTTCTTATTGCTCATAAGATAATAATTTAAGTATTATAATTCAGAAATATTTTATGAAATCTCTCAAGATCTTACAAGGTATTTATTTACTTCCAATTAAACTATAAATGCTGTTTTTATTTTTTTTAATTAAGGTAATTCTTGCATAGCTTGATTTCAAATTTTTGGAGAAACTCCAAACATATCTAGCATTTCTTTACTTAATTATGGTAATTGGGTATCATCCGAGGTTTGAAATTTAATATAGATCCATTTATGACAGTTATTGAGAGAGATATTTACTTAAAGGTCAGCCGTTGTAATTTCTTGGATTTTCAGTTTCTTCATCTCTTCTATTGACTAATTGTTAAATAGGTTATATTCTTCAGTTTTAAGAACGATTGGCACTTAGAAACTAAATGTGATTAATTTACTAATCTATTAGCAAATAGTGAATGCTACAAAGCCTGGGATATGTATGGGAAAGGAGATGGAAGGTAAAAGTTGCTGTTAATGTATTTTAAAAATAAAATAATTAAAAATATTATGAAGACTCAATAAGCATATCTATCATTAGGATAGATGGCATTAAATTGCTTAATGAGTTAAAGAGAGTATAAATTAGTAAATTAGAAGAGAAATTCACTTTTAGTGTCGTTAGTTCAGCCAAAAAGGCTGAGAAATACATCCTAAATTGCTGAATTAGATGATATACCAAAGAAATAAAGAAGAAAAAGCTTTTAAGAGGGCAAGAGCTGTTAGAAATTGCTTAGATTAAATTGCCTATACCCTATAAATAATTGTTTATATCATATTAGTCAAAAACCAAAAATAGATAATAGGATTGTATTACGTAAGGCTGTAAAGAGGGCCTCAGTAATATTATCGACAGTGAAATACTGGAAAGACCGCTCTCAGTTGAAAATAGAAGTTCCTACTATGTTTAAATCAATGCATTAAAGGAATAGTTATGCAAGTGAACGAAATGCTATAACTAATCGCAGCACGAAGAGAAATGATCAGCATCCTGTTTTGTTAAATCAATTTAGAATTAGAAATAATGAAAAACTGATTTAGTATAGTCTTGATAAGACAGCAAAAAAAGCAAAATCTGCAAGTCACCATTTACCTAATTATAACTTGTTAAGTTATTCTTCAAGATATAGCATACAAAATGTGCACATTAGAATAAAATAATGATGATAAATTGAATTTATATAAATTTAGACTTATTTTTAATTTGTATTTTAAACCTCAACAAGAGTAATTATGAAAATTAAAACACATTGATACTTCTACATTTATTCTAAAAGATAAAGCAATCTTAAACAATGATTTTAAAATAATTGACTATAAGATTTTTTCTTTGTGTTTGGTAATTTTGTTCCAAAATTTATATTGGTTTTTCTACAAGAAATTTGTTATTTTATGTGATTTTTGTAATTAATAAGACTTTCTTTGATAATTTTCATAAATTTCAGAACAAAAAATAACTAAATAACAACATATTTTTCTTTTACAGTGTTTCATAAAGTGATTTTAATATATTTACTAACCATTCATGGTTAAATCAACTTTTTCAATTTTGATATTATTTGTTTTGATCTAGTTTTAATTGATTCATTCATGTTATTGAATTATTTTCTTGTAATAATTTTAATGGGTTTTAAACATAATGTTGTTTCTAAAGACATTCTAATTAACCAGGATTTATAATCAATGATTATTATATTGAATGTTTATTAATTTCAAAAATAAATAAATTCCATAAACTATCACTCTCAATCATCATCACTTGAACTTAAATCTTCATCGTTCTTTCGTTTTTCATGTTCTGTCATTGTTGGTGGAATCTATAATAATGGAGATTTTTGTAAAGGGGATTTATTGAATTAATCTTTTAATTACAGTTATTATCTTCTTTATTCTTCTAATAATTTTACTAAAATTTTAAATAACCATCTTACATCCTTCTTTGACTGATCTCACTTCATTCTAAAATTCAGTATTTATATTGAAGGTTCTTTGCTATGGCTATTGGGGTTGTACTAGTGATTTATTACTTTATACTCGATGAGGTGGTACTTAGACTTCGTTTACTTTTGGCAAGCATTTCTCTATAAACCTATGATTAAATTTTATTTGTTGATTACCTCTCCAAATCTTGATTAAATATTTTGGATTCTTAGATTCCTAAATAGTATTCATTGAAATCTAATTTGAAATGAAGGAATTTTAATCTATCTTCCTTTTTAAGTTTTTCTAGCAATTCAAACATTTAATCTCTATATTATTTCCTCAATTCCAATAAAGATTTTATAATGTCTTAATTTTTATTTTGAGTTTATCTCCCCAATGTTTATTGTTTGTTAAGTAAATTTTTCAATTATAATTGCTAATTATCAGTTTATGATATTTAATCCTTTGCAAAGCTTAAAAGCAACTCTTGGCAACTCTTAAATCTAAAAATATAATCAAATAATTTGAATAACAACTTTTATGTTAATTCTCCCTTTGTATTTAAGAATGATCTGTCTAATATATCTGATATGAATAGTTCATGTGTTTTGATTAAACTATCCAAATCCTAAATTTTATCTTATTCATCTATAAACTTTTTCCAAGAACTTTCTATTGCTTCCAACATGAGATAGCTATAAAAATTTTTGATAAAATGTTGCATCTCATTCATCATTTGGTAACTTAATTAAATTGCTTTTTTGATAGATTGGAATTGATTAGGAATTGCCATAAACTTTTGATGCATTTTCCAACATTAAGTTAAGGTAAATTCAACTCTTTTAATTCTCCATAAAAAATTGAAAATTCTATAATAAGATAACATAATCTTCTAATTAAAAATAGTATTCAAAGGTTCATCAATAGTATAATCCAAGCAGAAGATTTCCCAACCAGTATCATTTTAAGATGGCTCAAGGAGTTTTACATTCAATCTAACCTCCTATGAAATATTTTTGAATGCTGATTCCAAAATACTCAACAAAGTATGCCTATAACATTATTGAGCTGGCTTATTTAACTCAGTTTATAATAATTCCATCAATGTATGTATGAATTCTCCTTAACCCAATAATAAAAATCTTTTTATTGCATTAAGTGTAGTTTTAAAGTTTGGTTTGATTAATTAAATCAACTATTTGTTGTACTCCTTATTAACTTAGTCAACAAATAGAGAAAACTATTCTGTACCAAGTAAATCAATTGTTATTAAATCATAATTTTAATTGAATTGTGTGAATTTACACTATTTTCTAAGCCAATTAATAACTCTACCTGTATCAAATATTTTATAAGAATCATTTAAAGAAATCATATAAGGTATTTTATCTTGATTAACTTTGAATTCATTCTTCCATAACTCTCCGCTGTCTCTTATTTATACTTTATTAGTATCATTTCTTTCTATAAAGAACTCTTAGGCTTGATCACTTAAAGACCCATCGAAAATCCATTGATTTATAAATCTAACAATTGGTATTGTTGTTTAATGTAATATTCTAGAAAACAATTATGATGTTTATGGACAACCATGCTTTGAATATCTGCAGAGAATAGAAATTACTAAAGAAGATGTAGTACCCAATGAGACATTGGTCAAAATTTATGATAACACTAAATTAATTTAAACTAAATGGTGCATTGGCTGTTTCAACCACATATACATTTTCCTAAGTGTTAATGTAGATTCTGTTAGCAGATTTTCAAAATATGCAATCAATCTGTAATATTCATTTAATTCTTCTTTAATTGAATTCTGTAAAGCTTATAATACTAAACTATTATAATTATTTTGAGTAAATGCTTGTATTTTTTTGAACAGCCATCCACATTCACACAATACATTCAGTAATTTCCTACTAGCAGAACTAATGGCTATATCTTTTTTCACTTAAAATGAATCATTAACTGGATCATAGCAGATATATTAACTCTCGATACCTTAAATGCTAAATATTAGATCCTTAATCAGATCTTTTTCTGTGATAGATAGTGCCACATTTCCTTTATCAGTAATTTATTGGATAAAGTTCAATTAATCAGTATTTTTAGGACTCTCTTCTATGACTTTCTTGGGCATAGTTTGAGAATAATTAATTTGAGATATCTCTTATGATTTAAATAAGGTGTCTAAAGTTTAATTTGTATAACTATTATTCTAGCCAAGTTGACTCGTTCGAAATAGGAAATGAACAAGTTCATTCTTCTTTCTTAATCTCGTTTTGCTCAATCGATTCAAACAATCTTGCAATCTATATGCCTATGATTTCTTTTGTTTAGATATGATATTACATTAGTCATTTTAGTCATCTCTGCCTGAAGTTCAGATTCATCCATCAATGAAATCCCTGTTCGCACATTTAGAATTCTCAAAAAATAGGTTTTATAGTTATTTAATGTGCTGTCCTCAATTGAATCTGGGAATGCTTGCTTTACCAATTGATGTAAAAGTGTTTGTGTCTCCATTAAATATTTGAATTGAAATTTTTGGTGGAGTTTATAAAATTAATTATAATATAATCATTTTTGATCTTTATATTTTATTAAATAGATCTTGGATATCAATCATTCAATTATTCCCACTTCACACATTTATTGTTCAACCATTCCCCAATCGTCATGATGCCATTCTCGATTAATCTCGATTCCCCTTACAGTTATCCATCTACCCAGTTACTTTAAAACCTACATCCATCTGGCCACTTGAATAGACCTTCCCCATTTTTCTTATCATTTTTGTATTACTTTTAATTCATAATATTCTTACGCATTCAAATATGTTACCATTTTCGAATACAATCTATGCACTGCCTTCTTTTCTATTATCAATCCACTTACCAAACTTAATTATAACATTATTGTACCAATTAACTTCATCCCATTAGGATATATGTAAACACCTTCCCCTGAAAAACTATCTTTTTAAAATTATCCTTCATAAGATGATCCATCTGGAAATGTGATTTTACCTTTGCCATGTTTCTTTCCCTTTACGAATGTTCCTTCATACTCTGTTTTATCAGCAAATATTTCTTTGCCTATCCCATGCTAAAACCCATTATGCCACTTTCATTAAAATAATTTAGTATTACCCAACCAATATATTGATCTCCATTCTTTCTAGTATATACACCCCAGCCCTCTGCGAATCCATTCTCCATCTCTCCTTCATATGTATCTCCTTCAGTGAACTCTACATTCTCATATTGCTAAATGCTTTCGGCTGTACAATTTCCCATTATATTATTATTATTTTTAAATAGTGTTTTACTCTATAAATTATCAACCTAATTCAAACAATTTTGCTTTTAGTACTAACTTTCTATCTAATATTTAAATAACAATTATTTAAAATATCTTGAGATATAAGAAGACAACCATTTATAGTTTTAATTTTACAATCAATATATTCAAATTTTATTACTAAATAATTTTATTGATATAAAATAGCCATTTCCATTTTCTATATGTATAAACTTTAATCATTATCTATTCCTAATTAGATATTTTGAATAGGTTAAGGAATTACGTGCAATCTAACAGTTTTGTAATTTAGATTATTATTATAAAATATCTATATTATTTAATATTACACAAAAAACCTATATAAAATGAGTTAGTTATTTGGAAAACTTTATAATTTATTATTGTTATTATTTTCACATAGAATTCGACAAGTATTTGAAATCTTGCTGTTAAAATTAAAGTAATAATAAATTTTCTTTGACATTCTATTCATAGGAATGTAGAAGTATATTAGTATTAATACATTTATTTATTTATAAATTAAAGAAAAATAGGAATGATTTCATTATTAATTGATATTTATTATTTTATAACTGTTAAATCTAATGTGAATGATAGAGATGAACGAAAAATGTATTAATTTTATAAGTTTTATAATAAAGTTCATAATTATTTGCCTTTTTCATTTTCATCATCAGAGAATCCGAGGTCATTCATAAGTTCTGTTACACTCTTTTCAATATCTTCAATGCGCTTTCCTAATAACATTATATTATTGATTACCCATATCGTCAATTCTAGAAACGATAGTGCCTTACATCTCATCGAATCGATCTTGCATTTGTTTGAGGAGTGTTTACACAAAGTTGTTTAACTCTTTTGTAGAGGGATCCTCTGCCATTTATTAGGTTCTATCGTTCATTTGAATTTATAAAATATATATTATTAACTATAATTTAAAATGAGTACATATTTATAGTTTTCTTCATATATCTAGAATATTTGATTATTGAGAGTTAAGATAATTGATTTTCATTTCAGAATTGGTTGCAATAAATGAATTTTTCTCCTTGACTATTGAATAGGTACAATGAATATATCAGATTATACTGAAATTCTATCTGGACACTAGAGAAACTGAAGAATTCTATAAGTTAAGACATAAATAGTATATCTTAGTAATTTTAATGATTGAGGGCATTCAAGATAGTAAGATTATGATGATTACTAAAGAAAATAATTGATAAAATAATCTATCATTTAATGAAAACAAAGTTTTGGAGCCCATATAAAGAGGAAGTGAAGATTGGAGAGCTTTTGATAAAGTCAGAATTTTAGAAAAAGGGCAAGTTTAGATATTTAGGTGGAAGTGAAACAATGATAATAATATACGAGGTTTCAATACTAGTTTAAACATAAGGACCCCCAATTCAAAAAGCCCAAGAAGTACACAATGATGGACTTTGATCTAAAATTTGAGATGATACGAACAGCCCCTAAGATGAAACCAGGATGTTAGGTGATAAAGCTGTCAGGAAGTGCTCGAGTCGATTAGGTGAAGAGCGAAAATATAGAGAAACTTGGAGAGGCTACTGCATTGTGGCTATTTCGAGATGAGGACCACAGATATGAGTTGGTTGCTCCATCCATGATCCTCACACAATGGAGATGGTTCTTGGGGAAGAGGATCAACTAGTACGGGTTCCATCATTTGTTCAAGGTTTTTAAGAAGATTGGAAAGGGAAACTTTGCATCAGTTTATTTGGCTGAGAGAGTTGAGGATGGGCAATAGATGGCTATTAAGGCATTTTCGAAAGGTGTGGCCTATGCAGAAGAGAATGGAAAAGAAGGATTGATGAATGAAATCAAGTTGATGCGATAATTGGATCATCCAAACATAATCAAATTGCATGAGGTCCATGAAACAACGAATTCATTATATGTTTGTTTGGAATTATTGGAAGGTGGTCAATTATATGAGTAGTTGAAGAAAAAAGTCATTTTTTCAAATAAAGAGATCTTAACTATTATTAAAGGATTACTTGAAGGTACTTTTGAATATTTATATAAAAGGTCTCAAACATATTCATTCCAAAGATATCATGCATAGAGATATCAAATTAGAAAATATCTTATTCAAAAAGCCAAACTAAATAGAGTCTGTATGTCTAGCAGATTTTGGATTGGCTACCTATGTTCATGAGGAAGTGTATTTGTATTGCAGATGTGGCACTCCTGGGTATAGTCAAATTTATTAAAAATAGATTTGTGGCTCCTGAAGTTATCAACATTAAAGACCTAACAACTAAATATGATAAAGTTTGTGACATATATTCCTTGGGATTAGTATTTCATTTATTATTGACTGGGAAACCAGCATTCACTGGACGTAGTTATACAACTATTGTGAATCAAAATAAGGAAGCTAAAATACAATGGAAATCATCAGCATTTGACATAATTCCAAAGGCCGCTTTGAATCTTTTAAAAAGAATGCTAGAAACAGATCCAAAATTAAGAATCACAGCAGAAGAAGCATTAAAGCATAATTACTTCAACCCTTATCATATTCCAAACATAGCCTAATTTGAAGATGAAAACATTGATATCGATGATAGTTGTCAACTGGATTAGAGACTGCAAAAGATTAATGATCTTAATAACAAGTTTGATATGATGCGTATTAATCAACTAACCAATTCGCCAATACGATCACCAAATATTAGAGCAACTCAAACTTAGGCTATGAAGGAGTAAATGAAGGAAAGTGTTTAATTGCAAGAACAGATGATTATGCATACTCCAGTTATTACTGGAAGAATAGAAAGTATTGATGGTAAACATGTTCAATTTATTTTCATATAGATTCCCCTGTAGAAGGGTCAAAATAACAACAAAAAATAAAAGAGGGATTGTCTAAACATAAGAGACAAGAATCTTTGAATTTCCTTCAAAAATATAAACAACAATAACAGCAACCAGGTAATGATGAGGATTCATTGCATCAATAAGAAGATTGTAGAGAACCTGCCATTTAATAGGTTAAATAGAGTTTAAGCAAAAATTTATGATCAAAGCTAAAACAGCTTATAATATATCTATTCTAAAATTTGGATAGTCAAAATATTCTTTTTTTCTCCAACTTTTATATAATAATTAATATTAAATGGAAAACCAATTTGAACTTGAGAATGCCAATTGGTATTATTATATATAACTTGCAGTAAATCCGAAGTAATTCTTGAGAAATGTTTAACAATGATGCGTCCAGAAGGACTTGAACAGTTTCATTTCCGAATTGAAGAGTAGTTTTATAAAATCAAAGTAGAAGTTAAACTTATTGATTTACGAAAAAGAGGGTGATGATATATAGAAAATGATTGCATATTGGATTCAAGAACATTAATAAAGGAATGTAATTATAATTTAAGAATAAAGAGAGACTAATTATTCCATATTTTGTGGAGCACGAGAACTAGAATCATTATTATGCCATTTCTTTTAATTGATCTGTGAATAACATCAACTATACATTTTAACTAAATTAAGAGTATTTCTATTGTATAAATAGGCTGTTTTTAATATCACATAAAAGTTGAATTAGAGAGTGAAAAATTAAAATAGTATTTTGAATATTGGTTGGATTTGTGTTCAAGAGAACTTGATGATTAGTTGTACAGTGATTGTAATGTAGCAAACAAACGAGTATATTATATAGTAGATTGAGTGTCATTATGTTATTCAAGGCATAGATAGGTTTTACTGTGGTGGAGAAGTTCGAGCATCATCTTGGTTACCAAAAATACTACCAGAAAATATAAAACTTATCTCGTCAGCCAGATTAGTGAACAAAGCTTATGAATATTATTTGTCTATTGGGAATCCCATCATTCCTATGCAAATGCTCAATAGATTATTCTAGTGAGAATGAAAGTATTGAAATCTGGTATCTAATCAAGAATAATTCACCTATTCGTACTGCAATCATGCATGTTCCAGAATAATTGCGTGCAATTAAATTTCTCAAAATCATTTACCTCTTCTCAGTAACTCTGGAAGAATACTTATAGTTAATTTTGGAAGTGTTATCAGAAGCAGAAAGTATTCTAATAACTTATTAAATAATAAATAGAATTTCAAACTGAAATCGATTTTTTTGCTATTCTTGGGAATTAGTTTTGTACTAATGATCCAATAGCTTCTTCCATCTTTTGTGTTCTTTCATATGTTAATAAAGGTATCTCAATAGATGAAATGATGGCCAGTTGTTCATGCACTCAAGAACAATTGATAAAAGTTTATGATTTCTTCAAAGTAATTTTAACGATTCATTATTATTTAATAGATTTGTTTCCTAGAGAAGAATCAAGTCTACTCGATCTCTATACATACTATGAGATAAGCAATCTAATAAATCTAATTTAATAAAAACCTGAATGAGTAATTCTTATAAATTATTGAACATTCACCCAACTCCACTAGAAAATTGGAAGAACTCATTTAATAATAGGCTAAAAATAAAAAGTTCTTTAAACTCAAAGAAATAATTATTAATATCGAGCATTTCCTAATTCTCTAGAATCCTTATAATAATTTTGAATTATGTTAATAATGGGATATGCTTGAACAAAATGGATATGATTTGGTTATGGAATATAATAAAGCATTAGAGAATTTCTAGGCCATCTATTAACCTTCAACTGAAGGACTCTTCTTCATTATGTATAAAATTTGCATCTTTCTGAGAGAATTCTCCAATTTCGAGAAGTACTTTTCAAATTGGTTATTAAATAGAGACCGCACACCTTCTTATAAAAATCCATTATTGAGAGGTTAATCAATAGAATTTAAAGAAGTAGGATTAGATGGAGATTTAAGTTCATTAAAGATGTTGTCTAAATAGAAACCAAAGTAAAAACCCATTGATGATTATTTCCCAACATTAATAAGTACTAATTAGAGAATCTAAATTTAGGCATTAAGAATAATCGAGATAGCTTTATTAATTATTATTAATTTGATCCTAACATTTTATAAGAATAAATACAAACCAAATAAGACTTTTTAAGAGAGAAATTGATATCCATTTCTAAAGGGCCAAATCCCTATTAATATAAGAGATGGTTATGGGTTCAATTTCCATGGCTGGCCTTAAAATAAAAGAATAATTTCTCCAAACTTATGCAATTCTACGGGAAAGACTCTACTTAATATATGTCAATTCAGGAAGAAATATATATTAATCCAAAGGCAATCAGATTGGTTATCAATGCCAAGAGTTCCAAGGACAAGTCCATATAAAAATTACCAGAAATCAGACACCGCTATTATAGTCCAAACATAAACAAAGATGAACCAGTTAAAAGATTTAATCAAGCTTTAGGAAAAAGCATTGACAGAACACCTTCACCTTCAACTGGAAGAAAAATTTTGCCCGAGAGCAAAAAGAAAGTGTTATATAGCTAATAGTTGAAGAACAGATTAAAGGAATTATAAAAAATTAAATAAAATCTATATCCTCAAGAGGCCATGAATGAAACTTATAGATTGAATGATTTAACAATGACACAGGGAGATGAATTGAAAAAGCAGATGGATAATTTATAGGGAGTTTAGAATGAAATGAAAAGAATGCAGTCAGTTTTAAAATTATGTCAATTCAATTAAGATTAGAATGAAGAAAGAGTGTAACAACTATTCAGACATTGTAAGAAATCGGATAGTGATGAATGAATACAAATAAATAATAAAGGAATTAAGCGAGAAATTAAATATATATAAGCAGAAGAACAAGATTGAACCCATTAAATAATAATAATAAAAGCAACCTATTTCTAAATAGTTTATGACAATCAAAGATTTGAGTTAAGTAAATCAAAAGAACATGACTACTAATGGGAATATTAATTTGAATCCTAATACTGAATACAAAGTTAAGGTTACCTTTGAAAACGTAAGATCAGAATAATAAGAACTTGAGACATCAATAATCAATTAATAATAATTTATAATAATAGGATAAGCTACGTGGAACTTAGACTAGACTGATGTTGGAATAAATGCCATCGAATAGAATGATCACTCCAGGGTATAGACTATCACTCAAACAAAAGGAGATGTTTGTGATTAAATAGATTCACATCTTGTAGAACTGATTAGACAACTAAATGCTTTAGGAATTGCCAATACATACAATAATCCAAAATTTGATGATTTATAGGTCATTTAACAAAATACAATGAAGTAAATTTAGAAGTATAGGAATGTGCAATTAAATTAAATGAAATCAGGATTAAGAAATAGGAAAAGCAACATTTTTGAAAGTAAGGAATTAATACATACATAGATATTACAAAAAAATGGGAAGCCTTAAGATTAGAAGGCTGAAAAATTCATATCTTCCGATGATGTAGATAAATTGAGAAGAGATAATGATACAAAGATTATTACATTTAAGAAATTGAAACTATAAAAGGCAGTTTATAAATTTTTCCATAACAATTTATATAAAGATGTAAATGCCTTTATTCCAATAAAAATAACTTAACATTAACCTAAATATTTAGTGTGATTTTAACTAATTAATTTTCATTATAATCATGATTCAAAAAGTAACATAAAAGGTGCCAAACATTCTAATGTATATTTCTAGAGTAATAACTCTTTAGCTCTTCTTTCCAAGAACCTCCCTAATATTATACGTTAAGGAGGTTGATGCAATTTGTGCATTTTATAAAAGAGATCTCTTTCGGATGCATCATAATTGTGACTTCTGATCATCATTAGTTTTAATTCAATTTCCCTCAATTTCCATAGGTCAGAATCTTTAAAATATTAGGCATCATTTTTAGCTAAGTATTCATCTAATCCCTATAGCAATTGAAGTTCATCACAAATAACAGCAAATCTTTAAAAGGATATGTATTGTATTGAAGATTGTTCAATATCACATTCAGAATTAAAAATATTAATGTAGAATTGCTCTTCCTTCTTACTATCAAGTTCAAGCATGAGCAACCTGAATTAAGTCTAAGTTAATCTTTCCCCATCTTCTGAAAAAATTTGCAAAATAATAGAATATTTTAGTAGCAATTCCTGAATTTTCATATCTTACATAGGTCCTAGATGATGGGAGATCTCTTAATCATAATCAATATATTGAGGCAGTTTCTGTATACTCTTAATTTGATCAGCCAATTAAGATTGTAGAACTGAAATACCAGTGTCTTAGAAATTAATGCTTGAAATATTGCTCAAGATTTATAAGTAAATCAGGAAACTTAACTAATGATTGTATAGATAAAATTAATTACATCCCCGACTAACATTGCATGAAATAGTCTGGCTGAATCATTCTTTCTTTTAAAGTAGATTATTGACTTAATTACTCTTGCCACTTTACCTAGCCAAACATTTTATGGTTATGACTGGTTCTCATTTGAAAAATACTCATATAATTAGACATGCATAGGGTAATTGAATTTATTAAACTTTAAACACCAAGACACAAAATTTGATAGTGTTTTTATCAATGTACCTTAAGTAACAATATTTTCTATTTTATCTCTTCTAAATTATTGAATTTCCTGTAACAGAGTTTGAGTTGCAATCTAGGTGTTTTTGCTTGGACATCTATACACAAATAATTTCTTTTCGATTGAGAGTAGATTCTTTACAGGATTTAAACATTCAGATAAATCCACTTCTTCCTCTGAAGAACTTGATGACTCTTCGAATTTATTATCAGGAAAGACTTGGATAGAATAAAATTGATACAATTTAATGTTATTAGGGGTTTTTGAGGAGAGAGCATTTCAGGGGGTTCTGGTGAATCGTAACTTAATTCAACCAAAGAATTACGTTATGGAAGACTATTATCTTATTAAGGTTCTAAAGGAGTCATTGGTGGAAAGAACCCAAATGAATGCTTAGGATTTGCAGATAGCAATAAGTTTGGACTTGTACTTTAGTGTTAAGGAGGCAAGAGAGAAGTCGAACTATTGATAAATACTTGTTATGCTGGAGGATTCAAATTATTAGTGCTTGTAATCAGGGGGTTTGGAGTAGGAGAATATGCTTTTTGGAATTCTAAATGAATTTTATGCTTTTAGGCTTTCCGACGTATTTAATCTTATTGATACTGAGGGATGAATCTGGAGATAGATTTAAATTGCTTTTCAATAAAATTGTAATTCTTGACTTACTATTAGTATTTGTTACTCAAGATATCTAATCTCTTTTGAATTAGATTTTTTTATCGAACAGCTTATTTACAATCAATTTGAGTTTCAAATATCTAGATTTTTCGAGCAATCAATTCATCCTTCAATTTACGAATGATTTCTTGAAAGTGATGAGTTAAAAATACAAACACAGAATAAGAGCTCTATACATATTTGTCTGCTTCATAGAAATCATCTGCAAAGAATTCTTCCTTCATCTTCATAATATTGAACAGTTAAGATGATCGAAATTTGAGTTGTTCGAGAACACTTTCAAATACATCAGGAAATGTCTTCTTTTCAATTTCAACTTTTTCTATATACAATTGATAGTAGTCATCAATGAAAGCTTTGATTGGATATCGTGACATTTCTAAATAAGTTTATTCATCATTATTTCTAGGGATGCACTCTCTCTTAATAATTGCATAATTGGCTTCGCAAGCTTAATTACATTGTTGAGGTGGTTACGTCTGAGTTCCCTGCTCAAAGATTTTTTTCTTTTAGTATATAGTTTAAACTGAGCAATCCTAGGTTTAGATTAAACTATTTTAATATATTTTATTATATACTCCAGAGTATCTGCTTGTGAATCTGTAAATTCCTTATGATTGCCAACACATTTATCTTTAAAGAGAATCTCCTCATATTCTTCCATTAAGTTCTCATCTTTTTGAGCTTTGTCATCATTTCCTCTTTCTAATTCTAACATTTTATTATGATATGCTTCTTCAAATTTACGTGTCTGTTCTTCAAACACTAATTTAAAATCATCAAATATCTCCTTCTTTGCTTTATATAACTCCTCTTCGTAATCTGCTGTCAGATTTTCAGTAGAATGCCTGACTTATTAAAATAATTTAAGTGTTTCGTTTTCTTTATTCAAATCCTATAATTGCAATTTCAACAATTCAATATCATTATTGAGACTAGTGATTTGTGTTTGAAAGGTATTCGTCTTTTTTCGTAGATACTTGTTCTCCTTATTCAATTTCTCCACGTATTCTGTATTACGTTTTAATTATTTTTCTGCTTCTTGCAATCGTTGTACTTTCTCAGTCATTGAGTTCTAATATCTCTCATGGATCTTTATTGTATTAGCCAAACTCTCTTTTTCCAATTTACGATTTGTTCTGGACTATTTATCTATAATCTCTTTAACAGTGCCTGTAAATTGAGTCCATATCTTATCAATCAACTAAGAATAGTCATTGCATTTCACAGACAACTGTTGACAAAGTTATCCAATTGAACCAGAATATATCAACTCCATTTTATCATAGAACTCTGTTATACTATAGAAATGCTGCTTTTGAATCTGTTGCACCATTGACTAAATAATTATCGAAATTACTTACATCGATCCATTACTATAATAATTACAAATCCTTTCTTTGACTCTACTCATTTGTAATCTTTGATAAGGTTCTAACAGTCTTATTGCTGGTCCCAAGGTTTGCTCTGCTCATTAATTGATTCATTGCGAAAACCTAAAATTTACAGATATTCATACAGTTCCATCTTCTCCTTATATTGTCTTATTGATCTAATGCACTGAGGGTAGTTTAACAGGAGATGCATGATCATCACTCATTGTTTGCACCCTTATTTGTTTCTCCCTTTTCATTATTGTTAAATATTTTATGTAATTACTAAATAATTTTAGACTTTTGATCAACACTTGCAATGTATCTTATAAATTTATTCAAATTTCTACACTCTACTTTAATAATTCACTTATCTCATAGCATCTTATTAATTTTAACACTAATTGATAATATTTCCTCAATTAGAATTCTGCTATTAAATAAGATTCTATGTGTTGACACGATTATGATAGGTCTCTATTTATCGATTGCATCTCTCATAATAAAGGTTTTCTTAATTAATTTTCTTATCCGATATAATGCTTGATAATTATTGTAGATAAATTATGCAACCAAAGATAGCTATATTTAATCGATCTGATTTAGAATATGGCTTCCCTAGACACCCATTATATCCATATAAATACAAAACACATAATTATGTGGTTTTATTGCATTTTTATCAAGAACGTTGAAGGCCTTGCAATTTGAAATCATAGAAGCTGTACTCTATACTCAGGCTATATCAGCATCTACTATGGATTTATGCACTTTCGATTTTTAAGCAGCTAGAGAGTCAGAGAGAGACTTTGTAAGTTTGGGTATTATTAATTTAACTAAGAAAGATTAGACGAACAACTCAACGTGGTTTTGTTAGTCGACTTTTCGTAGGGGAAATACTCAAACATCAATTTATGGGGAGAAAAAATGGGAACTAACACTGCTTTGTTGTATGCTCTAAAGCATCAAAAATTGATTTGCATGATCTTGGACAGTCCTTTCATTTCGCTTGAAGAAGTAAATCTCAATCTCATTAAAGATAAATTAGGTACACACAAAAGGATGACATACTATATTATTCATAACATAATTCGGACAGATCCAACAATTATACAAATTTTCCATCTCTTCATTCAAAGTACCTTAAAGTTCGAATATTAAGTGTTCCATGTAATCTTTTTCCATATCGTCATTTCACTAAAATTCTAAAATCATATCATGGACAAAAATAAATCATTCATCTCTATCATAATCATAATGAATCAAGATCAAAAGATATCATTAGGAAAGTGAAAGGCTTCATTTAATCAAATATTTCATCAATTAATCATAATCCCGTTAATCGGTTCGTTGGAGATGTGTAATCACATTAATACAAAGCAACTGGAATAAAAATTACATAAAAAGTGATTAAAAATTAATAATTATTTAATCTATACCTTGTGTAATATTTAAATCATCCAATATATATGTAAAAACACTTAATGAAATAACTTTAGAAAACTAGAAATATAAGTTTTAAACTAGTATGTTCCAGAATTAGATAATTATGATTAACTATTAACATAGTAGATTGATCTATTAAAAAAAAGGATAATATTATCTAATATTCTTTTGATTTCCAACAACTTAGATAATGGAAAGGCTTTATCAATTCTTTTTGATAAAGAATGAGCAAGTGATATGCTCTTATCTTTTGCAGCAAAATAAATAGAAGAGAATCAACTTTTTCAAACTTCCCTAATTTTCCAAGTGATTAGTTCTTCTTCTGAATGCTATCTTTGCAATGAACATTTACAATACTAGCTATCATCATTAGAATGAAATTGAAAATTAAAAAAAATTAGCAATTTCATAACAAAAAACATTTCTTTTCTCTTAATATAAGTTCTAGATAAATTAATGAATCTGCAATACTACCCTGCATATATATAAATTATTATAAGAAATAATATAGAAAGATTTATGAAAGCCCATTACTCAATTTTGAAAGTATTTCGATTTTCACAAATTCTGTTGTTGCCATAATTGTAGATTTTTCATATCTCGCGATTTAGAGAAAAAAGTAATACAATGTTTTAATTTGATATTCATTGCATTGTCTCAGGACCGAACTGTTATATTATATTTAACTAAGGAATTTCATCGTCATATTGATTCAAATTGTCTTAATAGTAGCCTAATTCATATGAAACCTCCTTCTTCTTATAGATTTCATCATTTAAGTTTAAGGAGGTGGTGTCTTTTTATGTACTAGTTGAACACCTCCCAATTTATTGTTAATCACTCATCAAAATATAACAATTTATAATAAAAATATTTTTCATATTTTCTTAAACAATCAATACTCATTGATTTTATTGATATTTATTAGATCTTATAAAATAATATAATTGTCTAAGCAATAACATTTTAACTTTGCATATAAAAACATGTTTAAAATAATTTACAAAAATATACAAAATATTCATTTTATATCAAATCTATTTTTTTTCTAATATTTTCTATATCAACTTTTATTTCCAATACCTATCTTGAACTATGGGATCTGGTACTTTATGCGCGAATGAACTATGATTAGAGAATGATTAATACTTCTTAAACGTTGTTTTAAATTGTCCATCGTAAGATCCATTACTTTGGATATGGCTACTATTTTATTTTCTTAAAGGTAGATCTTCGAAGGTGTAACCAGGATAATGTATTTTCGATAAGGCTTCCTTGAAGATCATGGAACTACTTGATGCAAAAGGTCCACTATATAAAATTTGGAAAAGTATTTACAGAGATTTCTTCTTTGCAGATTCAGTTGGTTCACAATTAGTTGCTCGAAAGTTATCTTAATAGGATGTCTTACCAATAAATGGCAATGCTCCTGTGCTTTGGCCTCTTTATGGTCCTACTCTTTCAGTTAGAGCTGGTTTCCAGTTAAAGTAATCTTACTTATAACTTGTGAGTGTCATCATCTCTGAGGGATCTCTATAATAGGAAGGTTTATAATTTTCTTATTGTTGGAGTTTGGGTGTGCGAAACGATGTCTTTGGAAAATAAGATTGAAATTTACCTCATATTAAGTTGATAATTAAAGTGACTGGGCTAATGGGATCTAATCATACATTTTGATATTGAAATTTGATTGATCTAAGGGTTAGAGTCTTTTGAAAACTGAATCGTAGGTAGAAAGCTTTTTGTTTGGTAATGAAAGTTTCAATTCTTGGATTCGGTTTTATTATCTTTCCTGCATGTACAATCCAAGCAAATTAACAAAGTACTCTTGATTTTCACTAATTAATTTTTCAAGGTTAAAGTTTTGATCCTATTAGAGTTCAGCAGGTATCAATTCTAGCCAAATTGGATCATCGATGGGAAGCAAATCAAAGACTGATGTAGTTTATGTTTTGATGGTTTCAGATGGTGTGGGGGTGGTAGTTCGAGACTTAATGGTTTTGCTTTGTTATGAATATTGAGTATTTTGTAATCTAAGGGATTTTTCAGGAGGGTCAACAATTTCACCTTTATTATTCTTATAGAGCATCCTCTTTTTGCCTTTACTCTCATATCTGGAATAGCTCTTAAGAGATCCCTCAGTTGGAGAGCGGACTAGGAGAGTTTGTTGAGATGGCTGCAATAAACTTTGCATTATAATTAATGATTGTTGTTTTTTAATATATATATATATCAACACACAGATCATTATTATTTGCATTCTGGCTTTTCAGTTTTCTTGCCTTCATTCTTATCACCCTTGCTGCTGCTTGACTTCTTTCTTTTCTAATGAAATAATAATGTTAATAGAATACAGATTTTTTTTTATCATCTTCTTCATCATCATCATCCTCATCGTCTTCATCGTCATTTTCATCACCATCATCTAATTCTGCCATTTCTGGTTGTAATCCTAAGAACAATTCCAATGAACATGGAACAATGGAATCAAGGAATTCTGTGGCAATGTCAAAATGTTCATTCATTAAATCTTCTTATTTTTCAACTTCTTCTTCATCAAGATCTTTCTTATTAGTAAGATCGAAATCTTTGAAGAATCCAAAGAAACTAGGAGCATCAACAACTTTGTCCACAGTTCTAGATGCTCCAGTTTTCTTGTTCTTTTATTTCTTTGAAACTTTCTTTTGAGTAACATTCTTGCCTTCTTTCCATTCAATGTGAGTTGATTCACTTTTAACTGGAGTCTCTTCTGCCTTTTCAAATATAAATCTCTTAGTAAGAACTGCATTAGTAAAATAATCATTTGGAGCAAATGTGAGTTTAATTGTGAAGTTGTGACTGTTTTCTTCAAAATCTAATTCTACTTTAGTAAGTGATTTCAACACATCCCAATCTTTCTCATTCTCTTGACATACATCCGCTAAACACAATCAAAATATTAATTACCAATAACAACTGAATTTTTGAGTGCCTTGTACCAATAGTCATCTATGGGTTCAGCTGTATTGTTTTCTTATACAAGTGCTTTTTCTGTTTCACTTAAAAATTTATCTGAATTAGATAGTTCAATATCAGTGGCAGCTCTTTATCCAAGAATCAATTCGTTTTACTTTAAGAAGAAATAGAATTTAAATACTTACTTTTTAATAGAGAGGGAGATTCAAATGATCATATTCAATAGTGAGTTTCTGAACTTGTTCTTCCAGCTCTTCTTCGTATTGTTGTTTGCGTTTTAAGTGATAAAAGAGAGCTACTGCTTTGACTCTTTCAGCAACAGGTAGGCTTTTAATCTTAGTAATGACTTCTTCGATATTAGAGTTTTCGTGATCGCTCATTAAAATTTATAATGAATTAACAAATACATTTCAAATTCATACTGCAATATCTGGAGTTTAGCTCGAAATTTGATCAATAACAATACGAATTATCAATCATGTTGAAGAGAGGAACACTTTCTGCTTAAACTATTATAAGCAAAATGCAAATAAGAAATCCTGAACGAACATCCAATATGTGTAGATTGCCAATCGATCAAATTGCAGAGTTTCAGTAGAAGATGGTCAACAAAGATGGAGTCTATGTGGATTACAATGTACCACTCAATCATTCTAAATTAGATTAAATTTTTGTTTTATTTGGGTGGCAACCAACTTGGAGATTGTCTCATTAATTTGGCTTACTTTCTCAATGGGGAAATAGACTAGGATCAAAAAGTCAAAAAGCCATTAACCTCTACAACTGACAAACGAGCTGCCCTCTTGTTTCGGGTCATCAGAGTACCCTGGCAATCATAATTTGAATCTTAAGAATATCCTCAAGTCAATGTGCCAATGCCTGCACCTACGCATACCCCAATATCTTAGTAAATCCCATAGACGACTAGAAATTCTAGTAGTCGTAAAATGGAATTTCCAACTAGAACAACTAGAGCCAGGAGTTAATCTCCTCCCAAAGAATTCAAGAGTGCTGTTCTCGTTAATAAAACAGAAGAATAAAATAATGTGTCAATTAAATAACCCGCCGATAATCTCACTTAAAAATTCTTATAACTTGGCGAAAAGTTTTCATAAGAAAAACTTTAACAAGTTGCTCCTCAAAATGAAGAAAATGATAATTTCAGAGAAATCACAGAAATGCTTACTCAATAAGAAGAAGAACTGTAGAAGCAGATTGAGCAATTAGATAATCATATTAAAATCGATTCTAAGCTTAGAAAAACATAATTCGATAAAACAGCCACTTTTGCTAATACTAATAATAACAATACCCAAGAACTCGAATAGTTGAAATAGAAATATGCTGAATTAGAAGAGAAATACAATAAGGCTTAGGAAGAACACTAACATTTAAAGAGAATCATCAGGCAAAGTGGAGAACAGTTGAAGAAACAGAATTAACTTACATAATCTGGATACAAATAAATATCTGACAATGCTCTGAATCAATCTACAATCTCTAATTAAGAACAATTTGAAAAAACTATCGAAAAGAAAAATCAGATTATAAAGGATTTATCAAATTAAATACTAGAATTAGAAAAAAATACTAAGGCTACTGTTATTGAATAAATGCGAAATCAAATTACTAGATTAGAACAATAAACATTAGAAAAATAAGATTAATGGTAGATTTAAGAAAAAATCTATAAAGAAAAGATCTTTTAGTTGTTATAAAATACGGAATGAATCTATTGACCAAATAACTTTATTTATTTGTTTTGCATAAATTGTTTAACAACTAAAGATATATTGAAATAATTAACTTAGAAGCACACTTAAGTATAGATCTATGAAAATATTGATTGTTCATTATTAAACAAAAATTCTTACTCGGAATTTTATTTGATATTGAAAATCATTTCTTTTTAGTTTATTTTAATCATCTTTAAATTTTGTACAAATTTTCAATCTGAACTATTAAACTTCATTAACTCTCCATTTTACACCACAAAGAATTCAACATTCTACTCGAGTAGTTACTCTATAGTAAAATTCCTAATTTCACTATAAATATTTTCAATTCATTAAAAAATGAGAATTGGAGTAATTCTGAATGGTTGGATGTTTGATTCGAAGGAAATAAGGGAGAAAATTGATTTTTAATTGATTTGATGCCCCCAATTAATTATCATTTAATTAGAAATTGTCCAATATATATTATACTATAATATTAAATGTAATGAATGATGTCATAAATTTGTTAAATATAAATGAGAATAAAATCAGAATTCGTTATTGTAAGCACAACTTAGATAGGTATATGGATCTTAATAATAAGTTGGTGCATATTCATCTGTGGGAACTTCAGAACTTAAATATTCTTCTTTAATAGACTCCTCTTTTACTTCGTCTTTTTTTGAGAGACTAAGGAATTTATCATATGGTTATTCTTTGTGCAACTATTCTTTCAGTTGCTCAATAGCTTAGATGTACATCTATTTTGTAGTTTGATCTTTAATCTTGTTATTGATAAGCACACAAATTTCTGCTTATGTTCCTAAAAATTCTATCCACTTGTGTTATGTTTCCAACTGAATGATCTTTGTTCTAGGATTGATGGCTCCGAATAGTTTTTTTAGGTCTCCTAATTCGAACTTTTGTTGCTTGGAGGTCTTTTTCTTGTGGATAGCTCTCAAATAGCCATCAACTTATTTATATCCCATTACTTCAGCCCAATGCATGAATTGGTTCATGAAGAATGGCACAATCCTACGTTAGAAATTGTGTTGTTTCTTAACTGAGTATGGTACCTCAGTTTACTATTATTAAGGCTTAATGGTAAGATGAGCATTGATGATGTCCAACAAGTGTTCATCGATCTGCATAATTACTTTGCCATTGCATTTTTTAAGAATCTAAGTATAAATAAAGACAATACCTAATATGTGTATGTGTCTTACATTTTATTTGTAATAATGATTTGCACATTTAATAATTACAATTCATATTAGTGTAATCATACATTTTTCAACCAAAGTCATGGAATTTTCATTATTAATATTATTTAGTATTAATAAAACTAAATAACTACTCTAAAATCTACATACAATCCGAATAGATACAAATGAATGAATCAAACATGAACTCATTCACCCATCCAAAATGTGACTATAAGGCTAATTGCATACCTCAATTCGGCTGATCACTCCCATTATGGATATTTATCCCTTTTTCAACCAAATTTATGAAATCAATAAGACTGCTTAAGCTGTGTCACCCTAAGCAATAAATTAAGGAGTAAGCATTTCCTCAAATAATTCTAATCAATTTCATTTTTGATCTGAGATAGCTGATAAAATTAATTAATTTAATATTTTATTATAAATTATTGATTCCTTAACTTAAGTAGTCTTAAAAACACAAATATCTATTGATAAACACAATACATTGTTTGTTTTATATAGATCTTTCATATAATTTAATTTGCGAATAGTCATAAGAAATATAAAAATTGTAAATTAATAATTATAATTCAGTGAATGAATAAAACTTTCTAATAAAATTTCTTAGCAAATCAAGTGGCCATTGTAACAGGTGGAGCCACAGGGATTTGTTATGGTATAAGTCTGGCATACTTGAAATACGGGTGCAAAGTACTTATTACAAGTAGAAAAGAAGAAGTCTTGAAAAAATCATGTGTTACATTAGCATAAGAATCAGGTAATGACAATATTGCATACTTCCCATGCGATGTCAGAAAATTTGAATAAGTAGAAGCAATGGTCTAATTTGCATTGGACAAATGGGGAAGAATAGATATTTTGGTGAATGGTGCGGCAGGAAATTTTTTGGTTCCTTTCGAAATGATGAGTGTAAATGCATTCAGATCTGTAATGGAAATAGACACTTTTGGAACATTTCATGTAATCTCATTGTGTAGATTAATAGTGTTGTAAAGCTGTTGTGGCCAAATGGATGTCAAAAAACGGAGGGGTTATTATTAACATTAGTACCACACTTCCACATTGTGGAGTAGCACTCCAATCACATGCAGGAACAGCCAAAGCAGGAATAGATGCTCTTACTAGACATCTTGCTGTTGAATTAGGACCAAAGAGAATTCGAGTAGTAGGTATTGCCCCTGGAGCTATTGAGAAATCTGAAGGATTTAAAAGATTGAGAATGGATGATAGTGTAATTAGTGTCCCATATTATTTTAGTCTGGTTTTGGAGAGGATTTTGAAAAACTATTGCCATTATAGAGAGCAGGAAATAATGATGACATTGCTCCTTGGGCTCTCTTTTTGGCTTCTGATTGTGCAAGTTATATTACTGGATAAACGATTATTGTTGATGGAGGAGCAGTCAATACATTTCCTAATTTTACTCTTCTAAGTAAAAAGGCAAGAGATATGTTAAAACCAAAATTATGATAATATGGATTTGGCTATAATATATATTTACATTATATTATATTAATCTTGTAAAATTCAACATAATAATAAGATAGTACACTCTAATTGATATAATTTAAATTCTAAACATCAGAAGCAAAATAATGGATTCTCAATTAAACTAAGATAGGTTTTTAGATCTTCTATTATAAAGGAATAAAATATATATTGTTGGAAGTCTTAAAAACTAGGAAGGAAATTCAATTAAATTTGAAAAGGGGAACCTATTGAGAAAACCTTAATTTGGCGAATTTTATCAACTGATTAACGTTGAGTCAAAAGAGGTGTTAGTTGCAAAGATAATAACAAAGAGCAAAGTAGATACACATAAAATTAGATAACAAGTATCGAACATTAAGTATGATAGGTGTTACAAGAAATTAGAATTCATCAGTAAATTGAGCATATAAACATTCTTAAATACTAAGGGGTTATTGAAGACGAAGACTTTATCTACATTCTCCTTGAAGAATTTAAATGTGTAATTACTAGATGATATTTTAGACACTAAATGAATATTTGTAATAGAAGGGGTAGTTAAGTGAAAGGGAGACAAAATTATTTTTTATTTAAATAGTCAATTCATTGAACTATCTACATGAAAATAACATCCTACATCGAGAGTATTTATACAATTTCATATTTATAAAGTTTAAAGTTAAGCAACATATACCTTACTATGGAGTAGTAGATAAAAATTTGTGGATTCAATTATGCAATAAAATTAGAGTAGAAATAAGAAAGAAGAAGGTCTATTTGTGGCAGCTCTTAATATTTGGCTCCTGATATATTAGACAACGAGAATGGATATTCTTTTGAAGTAGACTTATGGTATTTAGGAATCATTTTATACACATTAATCTTTGGAGTACATCCATTTGAAGCATCTGATATTAAAATTGCTTATTAGAAGATAAAAGCGAATAAATAGTAGTACAAAGAAGAAGTGTAAATATCATAGAGTACAAAATAATTGATTGATGAATTACTAAATTCAGATCCTAAAAAACGAGCTACTCTTTAGAGAATTCATGAAATTTTGATATGATAATTGGGAATTAAATATCATCATTATTATTTTTAGTAGTGATAAAGTTCAATAACAAGTCTTGAATTTTCGCCTATTAAATCTTCAATAGTCAGTTCTTGTTCTTTAATTTTATTGCATTTGTTCTAGTAGTGTTGTTTGATGATAGAAAACTCATTGAATAACTCATTATATTGCTGCTAAAACTATTGATAGTCTTTATTCGAATTAATTCTCTCATTTAGTGATTGATATCCTTATTGCAATTTTTAATTGTCCTCCAAATGCAATTCTAATTGTTTCTAATTTGAAAGAGTATTATACTTCATATTCTGCCAGTTTTAAGTCTTTTTCATCTAATTCTTAATTGTATTTATTTTGAATGTCTTCCAATTGTTGCTCTTATTCTTCAATGGTATATTTTAGTTCTTGAATCGACTTCTCATATGAAGAAATAGCTAATTGTTATTCCTTTATTTATTGTTTTAATTCAACTATCAACTAATCGTATTTCTATGATTCTTATCTCTTTTAAACATCAACTTCTAATTATTTGATATAATTAGTTTGTTCATCCAATTGGTCATTTTGAAATTTGATTTCATTTTCTTTCTTTTCTAAAAGTGATTAAAGAATTTGAATTTCTTATTTCAATTTTGATTATTCTTCAGAAAGTCTATGCTGAGTGTCTTCTAACTTTTACGAGGCAAGTAACTAGTTTACGAGAATGAAATACTTCATTTTATTTAACTTTTTCTTGTAGAACAGTAATTTGCTTCATTTGCTATTGAATCTATTCACACATAGTCTTGTAGATGGTTTGCTGCCTATTAAAATCAAGAGTTGAGAAGACTTCCCATGTAGGGGGGAGGTTGGCTGTCTTCATTTGAATTGACTTCTATTATGCTTAGATACTAGATCCACTCATTATAAATAATTATCATGATTGTTATTGTTATATCTCAACATACGTGACAATCTGCTTTCAAGAAGCTTGTTCAATTATTGCGATTGTTCACTTACACTTAATCTGAATCTTTGGTTGTTTTGTTTGAGACACTCAACATTCTTATTGAACCTCCTTCTGCCTTGCACGTACTCACTCTTCTCCTTATATTCTTGAGTATAGATCTTCTATTTAAATTGCAGTGATTTGTTTTTTTGTTACTTGACAATCAACTCCAAGGTTGAATTCGGCATAAACCTAGTTTTGTTCTTCAAGGGAGCCAACTCTATTGTATTTAGTTAAGTCTTTGGTTTCTTTATACTAACTACAGTGAATGGAGCTTCTTGGGTAGAAATCGAACGACGATGGGTGTAATCGATGGTTTGATAATGTTGTTTGTTGATTTCCCGAATAACTGATTTCTTTAATTGTTCTATGGTGTTGATTGGATTACGTACACCTTCCACTATTTCCTTTAATAATTACATTTATTAATTAACGAATAAATATATGTTCGTTTCACAATCCAAGGTCTTAGAATGTAAGTCAATCATATTATTCTCAGAATGTCTAGTAGATATTACCAAACAAATCTTGGGAGAGTAAATGGATAGAGAAAACAGAGTAGCTGTTCTTAATCGAATCAAGGAGATTACTCTCGAGACCTTCCAAAGACACTATTCCGAAGAGATTCTCCTATTGCAACAAGAATTGCGTTAATAATCCCAGGCTAATGATAGAGTCAAAAGAGAATTTTAGGATAGAGAATAGCAATTGATTATAGATTTAGAACACAAATTGCATGAGCAGTAGATTCTACAATTATAGGAGATTAAGAGACTCTAATTATTGTGTGATGAGTAGACTGATCTAAGCAACAAATAATAACTAACCATTGAGAAACTCAATAAATAAATCAGAGATTCCAATCTGATGAACTAACAATTAGGCTTAGAACTTCAACAACTAAAGGATAATCAATAGTCATTTGATAGACAATCTAGGTATATTTCTTTAGAGGGATAAGAATATAAGTAAAAAGCAGAATAATTCCAATCTGCTTATTCTGCTCTGGAATAGTAATTCAAATCATTGAAATTGGAATCTGAAAAATAGTTGAAGGATTATTAGCGAAAATTGTAAACAGTAACAGATTAACACATTTTGTAAGAGAGTGAGTTGTCTAATCTTAAGTTGGAAATTGAATAACTCAAAATCAAAAAATAATAAGAAGCATAAAAATCAAAAGAACTTTTGGAACAAATGAAAGAAAAAAACCAAATTAAAATTAAAGAATATAAAGTTAAATTGAAAGATCTTCAAAATAAGGACCAACATATTGCTGAACTACAAGAACAAATCAAAGAACTTGAACAATAAATTGAATTCTAATCCACTCAACATAGATAAGCCATCAAAATGTTGGAATAACAATACAAGAAACAATATTCAAGATTGGAGGAAAACTTCGAATAAGAA
Source organism: Paramecium octaurelia (assembly GCA_905182995.1). Classification (NCBI taxonomy): domain Eukaryota; phylum Ciliophora; class Oligohymenophorea; order Peniculida; family Parameciidae; genus Paramecium; species Paramecium octaurelia. The sequence goes on along the minus strand of CAJJDP010000156.1, from coordinate 138,697 downwards.
AAGTTAGATCTATAATAATATCTAACTTAAAGTTTAGAATGTACTATTTCTGAAAAAGACAAAGAAATTCTAGGATTGAGTTAAGACATAAAGTCATTAAAATTACAAATATAAAATGAATAAGAACAAAAATAAAAAAGTAATTTAAAATTTGAAGAACTCATTTAAACTTATAAAAAATAAGTAGAAGAATTACAAAATTAAAATTCAGAATTAATATCGAAATGTAATACAATTGAATTAGAGATCAATAAAAAAGATTAAAATCTAAAGTTGTTATTAGCTGACATTGATGATTTGAAATCATTTTCAGAACAGACTCTAACGACTTTGAAAGAGAATTAAGATTATATGAGTGAAATCGAAAGAGAAAAATAATAACAATAAGAAATCATTATGGCTATTCAACATTAATTAGAAATAGAAATCTAAGGGTCATTCTCATATTAAAGATTAGGACAGGAATTAGAACAAAGATGTAAATTGTATAAACAAGAGCATTCTCAATTATTGGAGGAATAATTGAAATAGTAAACATTACATCAACAGGAAATCCAATAGAAAGAATTAAGAAATAAGTAAGAAATAGAAAATTTGATTTAAGAACATCAATTGATTGTTGAAAACTTTGAAAATTAATTGAAGAAACTTAAATTAGAGAGTAAATTACTAAATGAAGAATAAATAAGAGCGTATAATCAAATCTAAAAGGAATTAATCTAAAAAGCCTAAAAGTTTGAACAACTGGAAAAGCAGAACAATAGTTTGGTACAAGAATTAGAATCATATATATCACAATATACACTTACTCTATAATAATTAGAGGAATAAAAAGTGAAGGAGAAAATCTTAATTGAAAATGCTATTAAAAATCAAAATTTGTAGAACACAGAAAAATAATAATTAATAAAACAAATTGATGAATTGAAATTTAAATTTAGATCAGTTAAATAAAAGATGCAAAGAGTGTTTATTAGGTAAAAAGAGTAATTAAATTTGCAACTTTTTGAAATGAAATCTGTCATTTTGAATAAGCTTAAGCAATATGATGCTGAAAATAGACAACTTATACAGAGTTCTGTTAAAAAATTCAATTAAGTATGTAATCTAATTAAATTAGTTATTCGATCAAAGTTTGTAATAGGAAAAGAGGGAAAATGATATTCTGGTTATTGAACTATAAAAAGAAATGGAAAAGAAGATTGAACAATTAAAACGATAATACAAATAAAATGAGTAATTAATACAAGAGGAAGCTCAAATTAAATTTAAGCAAAAGTTGTAATAGATTTAACAATAAGATCAATCAGTTGACGATCTCAAAAATTAGTTGAATTTCTACATTTAAGAGAATGATCATCTATCTCAGAAACTTCAAGTGTAGGATTAACTTAATAGGGAATAATAGAAAAAATCAGAATATGAATAGAGATAACTTCAATAGACAATTAAGGAGCTAGAAAATGAATTGTAAATAATAATTTAATATTAGAATTTAAATTCAATAATCTGCTGATTACACTTTGAAAGAGAGATAATATCTCGAATAAAGATATAATGATCTAAAGGATAAATCAGAAAAGAAAATGGATTAAATCTAAAGGGATTATCAGTCATAAATATAACAACTTGAAACTATTATCCAACCAGTTTAACAAAGAGCTATATCTCCTCCTTTGCATTAACATTCCTTATCATCAAGTTAAGGCTTCCATCGCTCTCCAGTAATGTAGTAAAATCTATCATCTGCTAAATGTATGTTATATTATATGTATGTTCATCCCAGAACCATATGTCAAACCTCCATAATACAGTAGTCCATCTATTCGAACACCTCATAAGTCTCCATCAAATGATAGAACTGAAAAAACAATTGAAGAATTGAGAGCAGAGATTTAATAATAAAAGGAGAAACTTTCAAAAATGAAACTCAATTTTACAGAATCTCAAAAAAAATCTAAAACAGTATCAAAGTTTTGATAAAAACTATATTATATATTTATTTCTATCTATATGTATATCTAGATTATTACAATAATAGAGTATTAGTTTGCTGACTTATTATATACCTTCATCAAATTGAATTCAAATTTTCATAAGGTCTTCTATATAATTTTGAAACCATTTCTATAAAATAGCGAATTGTATCTTAGATTTGTGATTTACAATTTAGAACTCTAGATGAGATATGTTCTTCGCAAAAATAATGATCTTTTAGGAATATATCTTATTTTGAAATAACTATAAGAATTAAACCATATTATCTTAATCATTAATATTTATTTTTCATATACTCCTTATGTTTGAAATGTAAAAAATTATGACTATGGCTAGAACTCCAACAATCAAATAGATTTGTGAAACTTTATGCTACTTAACCATAAACATAGTACTATTAGCATTTTATGCTTCTATCCCTGAAGCTTTCAGTGATGATATGACTAAATATAGAGGTCTATCTATTGCCGGCAATGTTTTTATGATGATTGGATATTTGTTAATAGTAGCACTCCATTTCAAATACATTTTTTACGCGGCTTTAGGGATAATAGCAATTATGAATTTTGGGATGTTTTTGTTATTAATTGGTATGGGTATTGGAGCTAAGGAATATGAGGTATCACTTTAATATAATTATTTATAGATTTTCACGTTCAATATCGCAGTTGCATTTTGGTTCATTCAATTGGCAATAGACATCTTGGGAATGTTGGTGGTTCACAAAATATACAAAATTAATTAGGATGAATAAAATGACAAAGTCCCACAATAAAATAATGAAGCAAATAAGGCTGCAAATAATGCTTCTTAGCCTCAAGTTCAATTATGAAAATTAGAAAATAATTCAAATTTATTAATTTAAATTTTTTATACCTAAAAGAATTGATCATAAGTATTAGATAATCAAGTAAATTATTTTCAAGGGTATCTCTTTAAAACTCCTTTTATGATGAAACTATTTCTTCTTCTAGGAGAATTCTTTTTTAGAGGAGTGAATGATCTATTGACTTTCTTCTATTTCTAATTTCCGACGTGTTACTTTGCATTCTCAATAGATGGTAATCGAAATTAGGTTCTAGGTACAAACTAAGGCATTTCAAAATATTCTTATTCAAATGAGATTTTCATCCATTCATGATTGAGGATGTCGTAGAGTTTGATTCTTTTTTGCGGATCAATTAAGAAAATTCTGGATAATAGATCAATCAAATAGGGAGAGACATTCTTTTTGGAAAAAGTGTAATTGCTGGTTGTAATATTTTGAATGATGTCAAAATTGGAGTCTCCATCAAAAGGATACTTACCGAAGATGAGATGAAAGAGTATAACTCCCATGGCCCAAACATCTATGTGTGGACCTATCTTTTGGTTGTTTCCTTGGAGAGTTTCTGGTGCCATGTACCTGATGGTTCCGATATTTAGTTTATCCATGTTACTGTTGACAGCCATACCAGCAATACCGAAATCAACGACCTTAATCAATGTGTCATTCTTATTGGCGAACATGAGATTTTCTAGTTTGAGATCCCTATGGATGAGTTTGCGATTATGACAATACATCATGGCATCACAGATCTATCTGAAATACATTCGTGCCTCCTCTTCACATAACTGACCCTTGGCTTCATTAAAGAATTTAAATACCTTGAGTGTATTTGGAGAGATCACCGCCTTCCAAATACTCCATAACAACAATAACTTGCATGTTGGAGAGTGGATAACAATTATAGAATTTGACTATATTTTTATGGTTAAGTGATTTCAGTAAATAGGCTTCTCTAAAAACCAACTCTATGTCATTTGCATCTCTGTTTCTGGTATTCACATACTTAATAGCAACTAAGTTGAGTGTTTCTTTGTGTCTCCCCAATAATACTTTACCAAATCCTCCCTTGCCCAACTACTCCAAAATCTCATACTCTTGATGGATGATATTTGCATCAAAGTCTTCCCCTCTTGTTATATACAATTTAGAATTGTCTTTCAAGTAAATCAGATCCTCATTAAACAGTTCCACTCCGTCCTAAGTGAATACTCTAAAGTGTCTAAGACTAATTTAATGTCTCTATTCGCACAATTATCTCAGTTCTTTAAGTGAAGTGTCGCCATAGATGGATATTTAAAACTTACGATCACTGCCTAGCAAAGTGATATTGAGCGTTTTGGTGTTAGAAAGTTCATCAGACTCATGAAACATTTATAAGTGAAGTATTTTTAATTTAATTATGTCTTATATTATCATCCAAATAGTCAGTTGCTCAATAAAAGTTGACTTTTAGCTCTCCCAGATCTTTGCTTTAATACTATTTTGATAGGTTTGGCAGTCACATTTCCAATATTTGTTTAGGATTCCTCCTTTTGTATAGAACTCTTTCGACAACTTGATAGCATATTTGACTTCGGTTTCTTGGTTGTCACTTTTAGAGGTGTGGAGACTTATAGCATCTTCAATAAACTCAATGCAGGAATAGCATGACTTTCACTCAACCATCTATGATTCAAAATTCCTTATATTGTGATTCTGTTCCGATATTGGAATATTTGTTTGAATAAATCTAATAAATCATTACTGACCTTCTGAGGGATGGTGTATTTAAATATACTGATTGCTTAAATGAGTTCCTCCTTTGTAGATCCTCTAAATGGCAATTTCCCAAAGACCATTGCATACAAAATCACTCCAATTGCCCAGACATCAGAAAGCTGAGATGCAGGCTGTCCAGATATCAATTCAGGAGACATGTATGGCAAAGTGCCCATGCGAATCCGATCCTTGCCACAACATGCAATCCCAAAATCTACTATTTTTATCTATCTATAATGCATAGTGTAATTACTTAAGTACTATTGGGAGAGACAAGCAGAATGTTCTCTAATTTCAAATCCCTGTGGATCAAATTCTTCTTATGACAATAATCAATGCCCTCTAATATCTATTTCATGTAGATCCTAGCTTCAATCTCATCCAGATGTCCCTTCCTTCTCACCAAATCTAAGAGAGATCCTCCTTAGAGATGCTCCATCACCAATATGCATTCATGATTTAACATAATATTTTGAATCAGATGTACAATGTTCCTATGACTCAATTATTTGAGTATTTGTGATTCTCTGAACAATAGATCTATTTCATCCGCATTGAATCCATCTCCTTTTATTATCTTAATTGCTACATATACTTTTGTCTCCTTATGCTATCCTAACATCACAACACCTTGTCCTCCTTATCCAATTTAATCTAAAATTGTGTATTCTTGAAAGATAATGTTCTAATCAAGTTCCTGTCCATTCAACGTTGCCCATAATTTAGATTGCTTAGGTTAAAATCTGAGATCTTCTTAAAATATTTCAATTCCACTAGCATTAAATAATCGCAGCTCTTTTGGACTTATTCGCCATGCCAAACGAATCTGTCTTGAGATCTCCTTAATGGTTGAATATTCATTGATCATAACCTAAAATGGTGGATAGTTTGGATGACAGATTGTAATTGTTTTATATTGTTTCGAGATGTGATCAACCATTTATAGTAATATTAATAAATGGATTAATCGCAAGCTCAACATATTTGGAAGATGCTTGATGATATGGCTGCCTCCGATCCATAAGCATATAAATAATTTGTTGAGAAAAACATTCAAGCAGGAATGGAAGAGATGAAAATTGAGAAACAGCAAAAAATAGAAGAATTATCTATCGTACCCCAATTTGCTTATTCCATGAAAATTTGGGGCAATCTCCTTAAATAAACCATCAATGAATTAGAAAGCAAGCTATTATTGAAATAAAACGAACTCAAATAAGAAAATTTCCAATTTGATAAATTAGAAAAAAGAACCAAGTTTTACATCAATCTCCTCCATCATGAACGAGTATTGGGAGCATTCGACAAAAATGATACTCCAACAGACAATCCAGCGTAATTCAATTTAATTCCTCTCTCCATATCTGATGTCCAAATTGGCAAGTCAACTTCATTCAATACCTAAGTTTACTATTATGACATTGTTATTAATACAGATGTTTTTAAGAAAGTAAGACTATTTATTAATGTATTAGATCAATCGTCAAATTCTATAGTCAATTATAATTGATACATTATAGAAAAGGATAGAATTAGACAAGAATCCTGTTAAGTTTGTTTACTTTAAAGCATTCTATAAATTTGAAATTCCTTCTCTCAAGATAATCAACAAACAATACAAATATTGTGGACCTAAGAAGCCACTTAAAATGCTTTTAGAACCCTAAGCAGATAAAGAAGGAAGAAGGACTCCATAAGTTTAGAATCCAAGGGAAAACATTTAGTAGAATCTCAGTTTCACTAGATAGAATGATTCTCTTAATGATTTAATATTAAATGCCCAAAATTAGACTCAGAAAAAAGCACCAAATAAAGTTTTAATTGAGGAAATTGATACTAAAAATGAGGTGGAGAAATATTAGGTTGTCCATGAGAAGGATAAAATATTAATAACTATAAATGTTAATGTGGAAAACTTCTAGGACATTGATCTTAACATTTCAAGTCAAGGATTGAAGTTAACAACCATAATGGACGAGAAGATAGAGTTAGATTTTGGATGTTAAGTGGATGATGAGCATCCTTCAGCTAAATGGAACAAAAAGTAGAAATAATTGAAAATAGTTGTAAATAAATTATTGTGAATTATAAATCATCATCATCCTGCAATTACTTAAGAACACAATTATAAGTGAACCTCTTGCTTTTGAGTTGTACACTTTATATCTCCAATGACATCTAAGGGATTTGGGACCATGGATTCACACATCAATATCTAGGATGGTCAAAATATTTGATTACAATTTTTTGATTGCAATATTTTTCTAAATCTGACTTTATATTAGCTATGGTTGTTGTGCCTGGTAATCGAAGTTGCAAAATACGAGTTTGTTCATCAATTTTGGCATTTTTCTCATTCGCTAATTCTTGTAATGCTTTAAGAAATTGCTATCTATCCTATTGGGCAGTTGAATTGTAAATTTAGAGATTGACTATAATGTCCTCTCCTCTCACTAATTTAAAAATGGAAGGATACATGTATTTTTAAGTAAAGCTTCTTGATATTAATGCATTTAAAATTATTATAGATTTATATAGTTCACTTTTTTTTAATTTTTCTGGATTCTCTTTTCAAACACTTCTGGAGATCGTTGAATAAATATTTGATCTGCTATTGGATAGTTTCATCATCACTCTCTTGAGGATTGGCCTTTTTCTTATTTTTATCGCAATTGTAATGTCTCTTAATATTAAAGATAGAATCGGGGTATATAGGGATATCCATAATATAAAAATCAGATAATAATTTAAATAGTTTAAAATAATGGACGAGAAGAACACAGCAGACGGGTAAAAATTAATAGTAAATAAAGTTCGGAGTAGGTGGTGATCTTTGAAGAAAAAATCACTAAAGTTAATGGAGAAGTGGCAATAAAAAGATATTAGAGAGGCAAGTTTTTAGGAAAGGGTGGTTTTGCTAAGTGTTATGAAGCAACCAATTTAGAGACAAAGAAAGTCTTGGCAGCCAAGATAATAGCTAAAAGCAGTTTAACTAAGAATAGAGCTCGTTAAAAGGTAATAATTTGATGTTATGAATTAGCTTATTTCTGAAATCAAAATACACAAAAGTCTTCAAAATACTAATATAGTACAATTCGAGCATGTATTCGAGGATCATGAAAACGTGTACATTCTCTTGGAGTTGTGTTCTAATCAAGTAACTATCATCCATTTAAATTAGACTCTAAATGAATTAATAAAACGACGCAAAAGACTAACAGAAATAGAAGTGTAATGTTATGTTGCATAGATAATTAACGCACTCAAATACTTACATGCCAGTAATGTGATTCATAGAGAGTATCTTAATTAATATTTTAAGTCTCAAATTAGGGAATCTATTCCTCAACAAATCTATGGAATTGAAACTGGGTGATTTCGGTTTGGCAACTAAATTGGAATTTGAAGGAGAGAAGAAAAGAACTATTTGCGGAACACCCAATTACATTGCCCCAGAAGTTTTGGATGGAAAAGTTGGTCATTCCTTTGAAGTTGATGTATGGTCTTTGGGAGTTATAATCTATGCGATGTTAATTGGAAAACCTCCCTTTGAAACCCCAGATGTCAAAACTACATATAGGAAAATCAGATTGAATTCATACACTTTTCCAGAACATGTTCTCATCTCTGATGCAGCCAAGAATCTCATCACTAGAATTCTGAATTTAGATCCAGTGAAACGACCCACCTTAGATGAAATAATGTCTCATCCATTCATGAATACAGGTGGTACTATTCCAAAGACCCTTCCACTTTCTACTCTTGCTTGTCCTCCTTCCGCATCGTATAATAAACAATTCTAGCCATCCACAAATTCAAGCAGTCTAAAAATGTCAGTAAATGCCATGCCTTAAAGATTGACTGAGACCACTCCAAACAATTAGAAAAATCAATAACGACCTGGCAATGGTTCGTCTGATCGTTTCCCATGTATTCATTAATCATTATTATCCCAGTGCAGAAGCCCAGTTCTAGTGGAAATATCTTAGAAGATAACTTTGGCTCCAGTGGCCTAAATAACGCACAAAATGCTGGGTATGGAGGCTCCCAAAGACCTCAATCCCAAAAACCCAATGACATCAGAAGTAGTCAAAGTCAAAAGACACTTACTACTCCTTTTGGTGGCACTGGAATGCAAGCTACTCACTCAGTTAATAATCTTGGCCAAAGAGCACCACAATAAAAATAAGAAATTTATGTTAAAAAGTGGGTTGACTATTCCAGTAAATATGGATTGGGATATCTCTTAAGCAATGGTGCAACAGGAGTCTTCTTCAATGATTCGACTAAAATTATATTAGATACTAAATCACTACAATTTGAATACATGGAAAGAAAAGGAACTGACAAACAGGACAATTGCGAATCTCATAATTTAAATGAGTATCCCAGAGAACTCTAAAAGAAAGTCACATTACTTCAACATTTCAGAAGCTATCTTGAAGGCGAATAGAACAGATCAGATATGGCAGTCGAAGAATATGACAGTAAATAAGTAGTCTATGTTAAAAAATGGATGAAAACTAGACATGCTATCATGTTTAGATTATCCAATAAAATAGTCTAAGTATTCTAATTATTCATATGTGTAGGTTAATTTCACTGACAAAACTGAAATTATATTGTCATCGGAACATAAGATGGTCACTTATGTAAACAAAAATGGAGAAAGAAGCCATTATCCTTTAGCCACTGCTCTTGATAGTTAAAATACAGAAATGGCCAAAAGACTTAAGGTAAACTTATAAAATACATCATTTTAGTATACTAAAGAAATCTTGACTCACATGCTCAATGGTGGTCATACAGGAGATCAAAGACCTAACTAAATGACAGGGACCAATTGGTAAAACTCTGGACCTTGAAACGATTATTAAAATATAAATAAATAAGTGCATTCAAAAATAACAATTTTTCCATTATCCAATTATTCTATCTATTGTGGAAATCTACATAAATAACAGAGGTTAATTTGTTCGTTATCACTTATTGCATAATTTTCAATATTCAAATGACTTAGGATTGCATAGCTTAATAAATCATTTATAATTAATTTAAAATCTTAATAAAAGAATTTAATTGTAAACAACGCTAAACTTAAAGAGTTCTGAAATAAATGATAATAATGCTAAATAAATAATTGAGATCTGATTTGGATAAGGAATTAAAACGTCAATAAGAAGATATATTACTAGTTATTAGAATGATTATATAATAAATATAAATAAGGTTTCGCTAAAATGAAAAAATCAATATTAAGTCCAAGTCATTAACTAAGTTCTCCATCGAGTTCTCACTTTAGATCATAGACCTGTGGTTCTGGAGTGATTGACCAATCGAGGATCTTGGAGGAAACAACTGAAAGATTTCAGAGAACTTGGAATATATTGGAGAGTGTGGAGGAGTTTAAGAATGTTAGGTAGGTAGTGAAGTAAGTGACAACAGAGCCAAACGTTTAATGTGAATGTTAATTGGGGGGCACGATAATCTCAGGCAAGGTTTATAAAGTAGCTCCAATGGAGTTTTATTATTGTAATATTGGGACCAGAGGGCAGAAATCTCCTCTGAATTGTACTACATTTTGTGACGGGGAGTTTTAGATAATGATTTCATTTAATTCACCTTTTCCAACAAAGTTCAATTGCGATTAGGTAATTCGAAGTAGACAATGGGCAGTGAGACATAATGGGGAAGAGAAATTACATTTGGCAGTAGTTGCTAGAAAGTAAACAGAGATGAAGTTTATGGTTCATTTTGGATAGGCAGATTCTTTCCGCAAATTGGTGCGAATGACTAGTAATCATGAAAGAATTCCAATGAGTGACGAGATACCAAAGACACCTTAATTCATAGTGAATTAGAATAAGGTTCTAGCATTTAAGAAGGTGAACAAATTCGAGATGGAGGTTAGTCGATCAGATCGTTTTTTACAGGTATTGAAAACAAGAAATCTGCAAAAGAAGTCCGTTTTGGAAGCCAATTAAATTAAGAACCTTGAATTTAAGGCTAAGGAGTGGGCACATGATGAATATAAATTGATAACCTCGGCCTTACGAAACAGAGAGAGGAGAAGAGAATAAAAATATCTTTGGTTTGAATTACTTTATTACATCAAACTTATAGACACATTGAACACTTTGTTATAGTAGAGAAGAAAGCAATTGATGAAGAATAAGATGATGGTGATAGGTTTGTAGTTGAGAATCAAGACATTCAGGGAGAATCGATAGAGAGAGAGAGGAGACATTCAACATCGAGTTATTGGAGATACTGTGTTGTCTTTGATGATGTTTTGTAAGTAGGCAAGGAGGAGATTCATTCACAATTCTTTGGGTTCTGTATTGCCTTTGTTGAAGTGGAGAGCATCATTGTTTATGTTCAAGAAGAAAGCTATGATAACCAGTGGGAAGTTATAGTTGATCAAGGTGAATCTTAATCAATTTGTAAGGAATGTGAGAGATTACAAGGCTAAGATGATTCAAAAATGGGATTAATACACTTTGAAGATACACTCCGTTCCGTCTCTATAAAAAATGGATAAGAGATTCATCACTTGGATCAAGTATCTCTATGAAAAGGGATATCAAACATACTTTTAGAATTAGTTTATCACTTTGTTGATGAGGGATCGTTATAGATCTCATATCAGGGAATAGCGGGAAATCAAGAAATATAGATTGGAATTAAAGGCTGCCAAGTTGTAACTGAGATTTGTTAGAGACACTGCGGATATTGTTACTTTGAGATAGAGAATTTTCAAATTGAACAATGATATATTTGCTATGTAAGTGAAAAACTAATTCTTCATTCATTCAGATGTTGAACGATTTGTAAGTTCAATTCTAGAGTAGAGCTCATTTATCTTTTTAGATGAGGATACTAATCAATTAAATTAAGAGAAACAATCTCGCATGAAAGTGAGTTTGAAAAGATAGAAAACAATGAGAATCTCAAAGAATCTTTGAATTGTTTATGTTATTTTATTATTAATAATATCTCAATAGATATTCTCCTACTCTCATTTAAGTTAATATTTATGTAATATCATTATAAAATTATGCAATCAACTTTGAAGGCTGATATAGTATTCAGAGTGAAGTAGCATATAATCAATTTCAGTTATAGATGGAAATAGGAAAATAAGAATCAATTTTAATTACAAACCTATGAATTAGAGAAATTCAACCAAACATTAATTTACACTGTCGGAGTACAGCATTACATAATGGGTGATCTCAAAAAAGATAGCAGAAATAATTGTTGTTAACTGATATTATAATTATTACGATAATTGAAATTGGAAAAGAAGTCAAAAAAGACTGAAGAATGCATATGAATGTTATGTAGAATAGAGAACTTATATTAGTAAAGTGTTGAAATTGGAATTGATTGGAGTGTTGACTCTAGGGAATATACTGTTGATATAATATAAAATATGATTAATTAAATTAATGGCTTCAAACTTGTTTCAATAGAATGATATTAACTTCAATAAAAAAGTGGATGAATTTAACAACCTCTATAAACAATACTCGATGACTCAGAGTAAACAACTCACTTTAGAGAAGATGAAACTTATTCATGTTTAGGCCGAATAACAAGTAATCGATATAATCATTGTCTTAAATAGTTCAAATTCATGGAAATTGAATACAGTTCCTTTAACGAGTAGAATAAACAGGAATTTGCATAAAAGTTTAAATAAGATAAGATGCTTTACACAGAATGCCAAAAGAAGTTGAGAGATTTACAATTAGATATCGATAAACAACCTCAATCCCACTTTAGCAAAGTTGTTACGAAAACACAACCCTCTTAGATCAGTGGCTTGAATTCCGATTTGCACACATAAGTTAAGCAATTGAATCATCTGGACTCAAGATTACTTGAAGCTGAAGACACTTAAATAAGCATTCTTGATAATCTTCGTAGTTAGAAGGAGAAACTACTAAGAGCCATTGAAGATGTAATAATATCGTTACTAATTTAGACCAAAGAGATCTAGAGTGGAGTGAAAATGACTTAGAGACATGCGACTATGATTAAGAATAGGGAATCATACAACAAAGGGATATTGATGACTTTGGTTTGCATATTAACAATTGGAAATATTCTTATTATATACTATAAATTTGTCAATTGAAACACACATGAATTAATAATATATCTATGATATTAAGCAAAAATTTTCATTTTATTTTATATCAATCATACTCTAACTATTATTGTCATATTCCAAAATTCAAATATCCAAATCATATCCCCTGCATCCTCACAAGAAACCTCAGAACAATCTGATCCGAAATTGGGGAAGGGATAAAAATACTCATAGATCCTCCAATTTATTAGTGAAATTGTAACAAATAACTGCCGATAATATAAATAGTTTCCTATTTTCTCGTCTGAAATACGTGATTCTAAATACATCTTTTTAGTCTGCTGAGAATTTAATAGATACAACTTCATTTCTATTTAGATATTATAATACTTAATCAATTAGATCTTCAAATTGACATGTTATCTATACTTTTTTAAAAATCGGAACAGTAAATAAGCACCAAATTCTCTTTGTAGAGTTAAAAAATATCATATAGATATCTGATATCCAATGATACTATTATTTTTTATGAATACTATTTCAAAATTTTCAAAGATCAAAACGCCTTATATCAGATCAATAATTTTCACTTATTCCTTATATCACGATTATCCTTAGATTCAATACTTATATAGGGATTGTAAATAATTGAAGTGAAGGTATTTTTACATATTCTCTTCCAATATCTTAATAATAAATTCACCAAATCATGCATGCAAAGAAATAACTGAAGTGATTTACTTATTAAATTTGAAAGGAAAATATTATGAGAGAGCCAACTAAGAGATGATTTTAGTATGCTTTTAGGCTATTAAGTAATGATTTTTGTGATTTATATATCAATTTGATATTTATATTTTGTTATTGAAATTAAATCAGTATTTTATAAGGTGCATAGTATTTGAAATTCCGTATATGTTCATTATTGATTTTTTGAACTTCCTTGGACTTACATAATTAGAAGTTGGTTATGTTATTGTCTTTTATGGTGACATAATATCCAATTGGCTCCAATTTCTATGCATTTTTTTTGGAAAAAGAGGTTGATCGATTGTAATCGATTTATTGAAGGGGAACAATTTAGTGTGCACTTTAGCCTTGGGAGATGGCAAAAGAGGCATATTAATCTTCTTTGATTGGTTAACAAGATCAATTTATTAAACTGTTACTTTTGGTTTAAAGGTTGATAATATACGGAGCAAATTTACTTGGTCTTTGAAGCCTAATCACTTCTATTTAATATTCTTACACTTTTTTAAAGAAAGAATGCGCTTAGATTGACTTTGTGAATTCCCGTGTTTGAGTCTTAAAAATACTATCCTGGCTAAATTCTAATTCCGATGTTGTGGATTATCAATTTTAACTAACTGCATCCATTCCTTACTGGATCGAAAGTAGCCAAACTCATCTCCCTCACAAGATTTTCGACGGGCAATGGTTGTTGGAGTTTCTAAAGGTCCAGATGCATAAGTCTTGATTGCATTTCTACGAACATAGCGTATTCGAGTATTTATAAACTTATGAACAAGCAAGGGAATTCCTCTTGGCAATGATTTAGATCTAAAACTACTTCTCTTGAATTATTTGAGCATGAACAGTAAATTCAATAAGAGTTTTAAATAAATTATTATTTACATCACTCAACAAACATAATCTTTTATTATTGGAATAGAGGTATTTTTGAATTCTACATTAATTGATGCTGAATTCTAATCTGAAACTGATTGTTTAATAATGTATAAATATTTTAAGAAAATAGAATATCTATATAGACAAATGAATAAATAACATCCTCCCTGGGGTTCTTAGATAGGTGTAGCACATGGCGGTGTGATTGGGTATTCGAATTGTGAACCCAATTATGATATAACGAAAGTTCACATCTATGAAGTTCATTATAAGAAAGAAGAATCTGGATTGAGGTGTGACATTTTTATGGGCTACAAGTAAATGCATATTCCAAAATAGATATTAATGTGTTGAATTTGCAAGAAGGTTTTATGTTTTGAATTATAAAACCATGTTTACAGATATTTAAAAAGCACCTGACATTTGGGACTTGGAAACTGTTGAAGATTTGACAAAGGAATCAGGTACATTTCAATTTGTTGGATTCAAACAAGGTGGACCTGAGTATATATACAATTCATATGTTAGACCACCAAAATTTGGTGATTTACTATTAGCACCATAAAGTGAACATTAACCTTGGGGTCATGTTGCTGTAGTGGTAGGAGTGGGAGATGGATACATTGATTTGGCTGAACAAAATTATGAGGATGCAGGTTGGATTGCAGAATCATATTCCAGAAGAGTCAAGGTGGAATGCAAAGATGGCAACTACTTTGTCAGCTATATTAGAGTTGGGTATGGATTGCAGTTTTACTATTATTTAGTTTTGAAGATCAATTTAACTAATCCTGGGACAAGGACGAGGTAATAATTGGTTGGAAAAGAATAATATTTAATTGAGTGTATTATCATACGTATTATTTATTATTAATATCTAATATGGACTCATCAGCTACAACAAGACGTCTTCAACATCTCTCAAGACATTTCAAAGCTTCCAATATAACCACTCCTCCAGTTAGAGTTACTGTCACAGGTGCTGCTGGAAATATTGGATATGCACTTGTCCATATGATTGGATAAGGTAGACTTCTTGGACCAAATTAATAAATCATTTTAACTCTCCTTGAATTGCCAATGGCCAAGGATTAATTGGAGGGCACAATGATGGAACTTAGAGACTGTGCTTTCCCCATCTTGAAGGAAATCCGAGGAACAACCCAATATGATTAAGGCTTCATGGGTTGTGACATAGCTATCTTGGTTGGTGCAAAACCAAGGGGACCAGGCATGGAAAGAAAGGACTTGTTAGCTGCTAATGCTCGTATCTTCAAGGAGTAAGGAGAAGCATTAGAAAAATACGCTAGCAAAAATGTTAAGGTTTTGGTTGTAGGAAATCCTGCCAATACCAATGCCTTAATCACAGCTTAATTCGCACCAAGCATACCAAAATCTAACTTCACAGCACTCACTCGTCTAGATTAAAATAGAGCTCAATCCATCATTGCTTAAAGGGTCAGTGCCAATGTTGAGGATGTTAGAAATATTATCATCTGGGGTAATCATAGCACTACTCAATTTGCTGATGTTAGTCAAGCAACCGTGTAATAGAATGGAGTTTCATAAACGTATTAATCTACTCCACTATTTTAGTGTTCGAGGACTTGTGGCTGATGACACTTGGCTCTAAAAGGCATTCGTTGAATAGGTGGCCAAGAGAGGTGGTGCTATTATTGAAAAGAGAAAGGCATCCTCGGCTGCATCTGCTGCAAGTGCTGTTTGTGATCATATTCATGATTGGCTCATTGGAACTGATAATGGGTAATCCATCTATTTATATTCATAGCACATTTGTCTCCATGGGCGTCATTACAGATGGACAGTTATATGGAATCAAAGAATAAGTTTGTTTTTCATTCCCATGCATTTGCAAGGATGGAAACATCAAAGTTGTTGAAGGTTTGAAATGGGATCAATTTCAATAGTCCATGATTGACAAAACTTTGAAAGAGTTGTTAGAAGAAAAGGAAATGGCTTTTTCTGTTGTTGTTACAAAATGAATTATAAAAAAAGTTCAATATATATTTAATCATGACGCATTATTAAAAAAATTTAGTGTATTTATAAAATTATACGACATCAATTTTCCTCGGCAAAAAAAAAAATGTGATTTATAATCTAAGTCAATTTGAAAAATGGAATTTAAAAAAAAAATTCAATGACTTCACTAATGATGGAGAAGACATAAGGGACTTTTAAAGACGATTTTTTTAACAATTACTTATAACTTCTTTCTAATGATTCTTTTGACCATGATCAAGAAAATGAATCACAATAAAGTACGAGCAGTAATGAAGATATTACACTTAAAATTGTCAATTACTAAGGACTTCCATCGGAGAATTAAAATTAAGGCTTTAAAGTTGATCTCAATTAATAATATAAAGTCTATGTTTCTAATAGAGAACTTATAAAAAACCACATCGCATAACTAGCTTTGAGGAACACTAAATCAATAAAATATGATGTGGCATTAATAGCTTTGAGATATTTAGAAGGTTTCTTAAAATAATAATCCTTTAAGCAAATCAACAATTGTATAATTAAAATTGAGAATGTATTTAAAGAAGTTAAAGGAGACATACATTAGATTGCCGATACGGAGTTCAATAATTTCATTGAGAGGCAATTTTATTCAGATGAGAATTTTAATTAGAAAATATTCAATACTAATATTTTCAATATTATTGCCAGTTAATTAATCTTGTATAAAAAAGAAAAATGCATAAAAAAATTAAAAGAACGTCACAAATAATTGTCTAAAAGTTGGATTAATCTTCTCGACTTTTAAAAGTCAGAACATAAAAAATATTTGGAGTTAATAAATGATCTTGATCTTTAAGGTATTAAATTAAGTAACAATCACCCCGATAAGAATTACAAAAAATATGATTTCTTAGAAATTGCTCTAGAGTTACTTAAGAATCTACGAGATAATTACAATGATAGTTCAATTAAATAAAAAATATTGGAATTATTAAATGGAATTGTAAAAATGAAATACAACAAATATACCTAAAAAAAATAAATTAATTTTACTAAACATGATATTACTGATTTATTATATTTCAATAATGAATTTGATATGGAAGCTATGGAAGAATTAGAAGGTATTAAGGACAAGCCTTTAATTAAAAAATCAGAATTAAAAGAAAAAGTGGACAAGCCTTTAATTAAAAAATCAGGATTAAAAAAAAAAGTAAAGCAGGATCAGTGAAATGAAATTAAATACCTAAAATTTAATCTTATTTATATAAAACCTTATTTGGAATCCTTGGTATATAATTCTCGGAATCTGACATTTTTAGATTCCATCTCTAATATTTACAGCAAACCTTTAGTTCTGTTCTAATCATATCTTAGATTTATTCAAAAATCTTGTTTAATAATTGATCAATTAATATTGGATAAATATAATATTATATTTAAAATCGATTTTAGACATGATTTGTAAGAGGAACATAGTAGAGTATTTGTTCAATAATACTTTATCAATTAAATATATATCAATTAAGATCATTATAGTCGTCGTCAATGAAATCTGCAACTTCTTCATTGTTTTCTTAGTCTTCATATATTTGATCTTCTTTGTGTTCCTGTTGTTATTATACACTTTGCTGTTAGTCTTGAAATACTTGCTACTCTTAATGCTCCTGTGAAGATTGCGGTTTATTTTATTATTAGCTTTCATCAAGTTCTTGTATTTCATTGAGTGCCTTATTATATTATTTAGAATTAATATTTTCTTAAGAAACTGAATGAGTATTTTTTTTCGTTCCACTGACTAGGATGGCTCTTTTAAAGGACACATCTCCTGTTTTAGCCCCTTTATTGGGGGTAGTGTTATTTGATTTTTGACTTGATGATCTGTTTTCTTGGGAGTGAGTTGAAGTGTTTTCTTGCATATAATTCTTTCTTTATGTGAGCAAACTCATTTAATACTTAGTGGGATTATTTGATAAAGCTGATAAATTCTTTACATTTGATTTTTATTTGGTTTGATCAAGGATTTCTTAGAAAAGAGTTTCTAAATTATTCTTAGATTTCAATAGTTCTGTATTTTCCATTTCTAATTGCTTATTTCTTTGTTTGAATCTAGTTGCATAGCCTTAACTAGTCTTTAATTGGGTTGCCAAGGATTTCTATTACTACTTTAGTAATTCGATTTCTGAATCTTTCTCTAGGATTTGATTTTTGAGATTCTATAATTCATTTGATTTGCTTTTAGAATTCATTTACAAAAAAGACTCTAATTTTGCCTTTAGGTCAGAATTATCTTAAAGAATTCTTAATTAAAGCTATTTAGATTTTTATAATTCTTCATCTTTGAATATTAATTATTCCTAATACTTTGAGGATGCTTGAATAGATTTTTTGAGCTATAGATAGTAAGGTATACTGTTACTTCAATGTCTAACTGTTTAGAATGCTCTAGTGATTTGATGTATTGTCTATTGCTTTCTTGTAATTTGGATTCTAATTCTCTGATTTTAAATTCAAGATCAGAGATTTTCTTAGACTATTCTTTGAGAGTCTTGTTTGCTTATGATAGTTAAGTAGTGAGAGTAGCATTTTCCCTTTGATATAAATACAATGAGTAAATACTTTTCAAATTATTTAGTAGTTTATTCAAATTATTTTTTGGCTTCATTCAAAATGTCATCCTTTTCAAGCAATCTGTTTTTAAATAGTTCTTACTCATGAGCAGACTTAATGAATAGTTAAACAAAACAAATACTTTTTCTTTGTTCTTTTCAAGGATCTGCATAATTTTAGTCATTTCATCTTTGTATTATTTTTGTGAATCCTTCAATTCATTCTAAAGATCCAAGATCTGCTTAGAATTGGCTGTGTTTTGATCTTCTGTAAGTTTGAGTGAATTTAGTAAGTTAGCGTTGGTAGTGTTTAGTTATTAGAGTTAAGAGTTGAGTGTTTAGTTATCATTCAGCAAATTGTCTTTGAATAGTTTTAAATTACTTAGTTCAGTAGTAAGAGTGTTAAGATGACCATTCTATTGAGTCAACAGTGTTAATTGCTATTTTTGATTTTCTAATTGTTCATTAAGTGATTTGATTGATTAATCTCTTTCTTCTAAATCTTTCTGTAATTGGGGAATCATTTATTCTAAATGGGAGATCTTGTTTTCTCTTTCTTTGAGTTAAGCATCTTTTTCACTGAGAAGATGTTCATAATGTGAAGTGATTTATTGAGACTGTGATTCAGAATTGCTGTTTTCTCCAGACTTAGCAATGAGTTGTTAATTGAGATCCTTAGCCTCAGTCAGTTGAACTTCGACTTCATTCAGTTTGCGTTGGAGTGCTTGGATTTGATTCTTGATTAGGAGTTAGATGTACATTGAAATCTCTTTCTTTCGATCGCCATTCCACAACATCACTTTGATTCTTTTCTATGAGTTTGAGGTTTTGAGATTCAAGCATTCTCAGCTTCTCTCCAAGTTCCACTACCTAAGCAATCATGATTCGATGTCTACTTCTGAATTGTTTTAGATGGATCGTTGCAATTCTTCTACTTTATTAGTAAGTGATACTATTTGTCTATGTCTATTTTGAATGTCCTCTTCTAAACTTTTGATTTTGGTTTGCTATTCTTATTCCTTAGACATATTGGTAATTATTAATTATGTCTGAACAATCAGAAGAAGAATCGTAAGAGTTACAATAAAAGGAAGAACAACAACAAAAGAGTGAAATCTTACAATAAGGGAATAAGACCGAGGAATAATTATAGCAAATCCCATATGTTCATATGCTAAATAATAAATACAATGTGAGAGAGGCTGTACATGCAGGATCCTGGTATTCAAGCAAGAGCAACGAACTAAAGATACAAATTAATTGTTGGTTAGAGTAAGCAAAGGCAGAAGTGACCACAGTTGCATAATTGAAAGCCTTGGTTGTTCCGTAATGCATTTCTCCTTAAATTAAGCCATGCAGGTTATGCCTACTCCGGTCCTACTGCAGCATTCAGTTACAAATACTTGAAGAAGTACCCTCCTTCTGAGAAATTGAAGGTGTTCATCCTGGGACCCTGTCATTATGTTTATATAACCCAATGTTGTTTAACTCGATAGGAAATATACGAAACTCCTCTCGGGAACATCAAAGTAGATTTGGAAAGTAAGTGATTGATGATCACAATTAGCTGTAAAACAATTGCATGAACAAGGACTATTCGAATAATCAGACAAGGATGCAGAGGAGGAAGAGCACTCCATTGAAATGCAATTGCCTTTCTTGGCTCATATTTTGGGCACTGATAACTTTACGATCATCCCGATAATGGTTGGATCTATTGATGCTAAATCTGAAGAGTATTATGGAAGATTGCTAAGTGAATACTTCGATATGGATGATACTCTATTTATTATATCAACTGACTTCTGTCATTGGGGAACTAAATTCGCTTACACTTATTATAATAGTGCAGACGGAGAGATATTTGAGTCAATTGAAAAATTGGATTAGAAGGCAATGGAACACATAGAATTACATGATTTGGATAAGTTCAATGATTATTTGAGAGAATATGAGAACAATGTTTGTGGGAAACACTGCATTGCCATATTATTACATGTAATTGTAAATAGTCTATTTGAAAGTGCATAGCAATGAGTTAGAACACACATATGATGGAGACTAAGTTTATTAGATATGCGCAATCTTGTTTGGTGAGAGACAAGAAGGATTCATCAGTGAGTTATGCAGCAGCCATCACATTCTTAGAAGATTGAGTGGAAATTAATTTGATTAAATAAAAAATATAGATATACTCATTCTATAATGATGGCTGAGTCATGATTTTGTCCAATCTTAGATTTGTTGGTTTGTAGTTTTTGTTGTTCTTCCATTCTTGCTTATTGTTGCAACTTCATTTAATTTATGTAATAATTATTGGCATAGAAGTTTGCATAACTATTGCTCCTGAGATGCTGATTGGATGACAACATCATATTATTAATTACATTTTATAAGGTGTTTGAATAAGGGGGTTGGTTGACAGACTCCTTGGTTTTGATTATCTACAACTTATAGAAGATATTATTGGTCTCATTGGACAACATCTCCAAGTTTATCATACGGTTGTTGTTCTTAATGGCATAGTTGGGCAGATTGTCCAGACAGAGCTGTTTTTGAATGTTCTCATTGACTATTTGTCCATTGTTGTCGAAGGTGATTTCATTCACTTAGATATCACACTTTTTGATTGTGTTTAAGATTGCATATTGATATGCATCAACCTAAATAGTGAAGAGTTTCTTTTTACATATGGGACATCTCCATTTTCTGGGTTACATGGAGTACATGGCTGTAATGTAGTTTTCCAATCCAAAACATTGGATGTGTTAACAGAAAGACCCTCTTACTGGGGTATTCATCAAATTGAAGGTGATTGCACATGTCAATTAGACAGTGAGACTATCTACCTTGATATCATCAGCTTAATGTTTGTTCAGATAAAGAGAGATGAAATCCTGGCATTATTCGATGTTCATCCAATTTTCACTATTGTTGAAGATGTTGTCGAGTAATTGCTTTGAATTGAACTACTCTATAGAATATACTCCCAGGAAATACAAGTGACCCAAGGAGATTCGATATTGACTCCTCTGATCAGGAGTGGGTATGCATTCTTTAATTTGCAAACAATTCTATGGGAGCACTTCAGTAGTGAGGATGTGATCGTCCTTGCGTTTTTTGAGACTGTGATTGTTGATGAGTGGTTTGAAATCCTGGATTTTCTTTTGATTTAGGAAGAGTTCTCCAATATCAGGCCAAGTGATTTCTTCACAATTAGTCTTATTCTCTTGTCTCACACATCTAATATTAATGATGCTTTTATCGCAGGCGAAGTTGAAGGCCTTGTGATTGATTTAGCCCATTTGTTGGAAGGAAGAGGGTGGAACCAAGGCACTCTATATTTTGTTGAAATGATCCATGTATTTGAGCACACAAGGAGGACACACAAATTCTAGATCTTTGTAACACTTGTCAAAGGATTCTTTGGATTTGGCAATACAGTTGAAATGCAAGTAATTTAGGCATAAAAGACATTGTATTAAATTATCTGATTCTGATGGTGGTTTACCTTGACACACACAGTTGTCACATTTGGCTTCTTTTTCAGAGGGTCCGTTATTTATTCTTCTGTACTTTAATTTAACAGAATTGGGAATGCAAATTTCATCTTCTATAGTTTGGGATGGTTGAGTTGTCTATTAGGTGTTGACTGGCTATTGTTGTTGGGAACAAGGGACATTGGTTTGTTGGGATGGTTGTTGTAGTTGTGGATCCTCTTACTATTGTTGCTATTGCAGGATGGGATCATCTGGATTGTTCATAATATTTTGATCTTCGTCGTCCTCAATTTGCATAGGTTCTGGCTCTGGCTAGGATTTCCTCTCTTAGGCCATTATCTTTTGGATTAAAGGGGTCTGAGTCTGGAAGAAGGCGTGAATCTGATCATTGATTTCATCGACGATTTGTTGGTATTTGACACAATCACAACGTAACATGCTGAGGGAATACAATTCTAGAAATGAGTTTATGGAAGGCGGTTGTTTGTAATACTGAGAGATCTATTGAGTCTATAAGTCAGATAGATGATGTTTGGATGAAGTCTTATGAATGAGATCCAAGATGTGAGTGGAGGTGCTGACTTCGAGTTGTTTGAGCAGAGTGCAATTTTTCATTTTAATAAATGTCCATTCTGGAATGAAGCGCGCTATGTTTTGGTTGATTAAAAAAAGAATGAATTAATTGGTAAAGTGGGGCATCCATACTCCCCACCAAAAGATTAGTTAAATCCTACAACCCCCACTAAGTGGAATTAAATTTAGAATCTTTTTCCCATTGGCAATTTTATTATTTTAAAATACTTGAGAGAGCGCCTAGTTTCATGTCAGATGACCTATATCCATTGTTTGGTTGGAATGAACCAGTTCCCACAGAATTCAAAGAGATATTTTCAAAGTGTGTCAAGAAAGAAACGGAAATCCCCCACGATTCCAACTCCAGGAAGTGCAGTAGCACCCTAGAAGAATCCCTAAGTATTCTCCGCAATATCCCCTAGTCGTCGATGAAGATTATGAAATAATAGGAAAGAGTCAAAACGATAATTCCATATGTCCAATCTGCTATCAAATTGTGCAACTGGGCAACACCCAATTATACTCAAATCACCTCTCCCTCTACTTCGATGTCCATACCCAATGTGCCCTTATGTGTAAACAAAAACCAGCCTCTCTTGCCCAATTGCATCAACGCATCCAAATGGCCAAATTTGTTAAGCGTGTTCCCCTAGAATACGACCTCCTCGACCTCAACATCAAAGCCTTCGTTGAGTTCCGAGTCTTTCACACCATTGCCCAAAAACCATTCTTGCATCTCACCCACTCCACCACCCTTAAATAAAAGAAAACCACCTCCATTCTAATAGATTATGCCAATCTAAGAGAGCACTTTGGCAAGCGTCCCAAATACCTCATCCCCTTCCTCCAAGGACGCATTCAAATCGAACTCTACATTATAGATGCCAATCTCATGCAAGAGAGTAAGGGTGCTCGCACCTATGAATTTTATTACAATGCAGAATAAGCGACTGTGGGTGATTACATTTCCTTGGAATCCGATGGAGTGTGCATCTCAATGTAACTAGAAGAAGAATCAATTTAATTATCCATTAAATCGCTTCAAATCACACTCCCGACTGAATTAACCACCAGTCTAATAAAGCAATCCCCAAAATCATCACCCATCATCGATAGCTTCTTGTTCTCACCCAAAGTTAACACCTTCACTCCGCAAGTAGGTCCAACCCAACCAAGAGCTCGTTTTTAAAGTTTCCAACTTGAAGATAGTGCACAAACACCTATAGATGAGTGGACTGAAGATTTACAGAATCTGGAGTAGATCAGAGGGAATGTTGTTAACTTCGTTAAAACCCAGCATGGCAGCAGATTGATTTAGAAACATTTCACAACAAGCACACAAATGGAATTAGATCAAATGTTATAGGAAATTGGACCTAATCTACCAGATTTAATGATTGATCCCTATGCCAATTACATGTTTGGTAGTCTCAGTCAGAGTTGTGCTCCCCACCAAAGATTATATATCTTATAGACTGTATTACACATATATTTATATTTAGATTGGCAATCGTCTTGTTGACATTGCATGTGACAAAAAGGGAACTCATGCCATCTAGTCTTTAGTTTCATTAATCTCTTGCAAATAAGAGGAATAAATGGTTGAGAAGAGCATCAAGAATAATATTATCTCACTTACCCTTGATAGTCAAGGAACTCACCTCATCAAAAAGATCATTGCACGCTTCTCAGAAGATCGACTCAACAACATTTTTAATAAATTGATGGACAGATTCATTTAGGTTGTCAATCATCAATTTGGATTGTGTGTGTTGAAAGATCTCATCACCAAATTTAAAAACAATTTAGATAAATCCACTATCATAATCAATAAAATCAGGGATCATCTAGATGAAATTGTCCAAGATCCTTTTGGAAATTATGGAGTCCAACATGTTATAGATGTAATGAATCTGCCCCCTTATTGTATTAGGTCTACGGAGATCTCAGGTGTGGTTCCATTATTGATAAAATACTTCTTAAACTAATACAGCTATCCATCCATAAGTATTCATCCAATGTTGTCGAAAAGTGCATACTTGAAACATCTCCTAAAACTCAAAAAAGGTTCATCAAATAACTTTCTTAAGACATCATCTGTTTGGAATTAATGAAAAACAAATTCGGAACCTTTGTACTCCAAAAGGCATTGTAAGAAGCTGACAAATTAGCAGAAGCAGATCTATTGCAATAAGTACTATGTCGTAATCTACCTTCCATTTATGCTTTAAATATTAGACAAAAATGGATCGAATACTTATCTAGGAAGTGATGTTATATTTAATTGTATATTAATTAAAGTTGTCATTCTCTATTTAATAGATGCAATTGTATCTTTGGATATGCAATTTACTGAAGATTTCACACCAAAAACAATAATTCTATAAATTTTTATGTAATAAAATTAATTAATTTAAAGTATGATTTATAATTAATGATTTATTGATCCTCTCGTCTACTTGAATTCAGAAATTATAACATTTAATTCAAGTGATTTCTACAAATTCAATAACATATATTAAATTACAATAAGTACTCCGATGATTATATGATTCAGTAAATTTGCTCATAATGAAATTAAAATCAATAAAGTCTAGAAACAGGCCTACTAATTGTGTATTATCCAGGCCCAGGAGATGATGACACTCTAAAACTCTCCACTCTTGCTCTTGTAAATGAAATAATCCTTTTACTCAATGTAGACTCTAAATTGTACGCTCCTGGTCCTGGATAGACTGGTTAAATAGACCTAGGTCTCGAATTCATATAATCTAAAAATTCCTTGTTCACCTTATAGGGTTTTTCAGGCGGACATCTGAAAACCCTTACTACAGAAATGTTGTAGTTTCCAGGTCCTGGGGTTTCCGAGTTTCTATTGAACATCTATCGTTAGCCTTTGGGAAAAGAGGGTCCAATAGGTTTTTGTATTTGAATTAGTTCACTGAAGGTTGAGGTTTCGCAGCTGTATTTCTGTTTAGGGAAACGATCAGCCTTTCCAAAGGTTTGATGTAAATTCTTTAGTTTAGATTCTTTCATTTATTTTATTAAAATGTAACTATATACATTTATAGATTGGTTCTTCACGATTGGATCTCTTGGACTAGCCATTCTATTGGGAGTATATGTCAATGGAGCAGCCTGTCTTTTAGGAGTGTTCCTCTATTTTATCTACCCTTTCATGATGGAATTCTCCTATAACCTCCTAAGCGTAAGAGAGGAAATCTTCATAAGAAATATGCCCGAAATCCCAATCGTATATGATGAGAGCTATAATATCACTGCCTGCGGAATAGAAAAGTGGCATCCCTTTGATTCCTGCAAATATGGGAATGTCTATAGATAAATCAGGTAAAAGGTAAAGGCTTCGCACTTTACTCCATAAATGCTATCCAGAGGAACTTTCCTTTACCTCGGTATGAGTAAATGGTACTTGCTCAAAATGTGTTACAGTGCATATGCTTCCACCTTAATTGAATTGCCTGTATTCTTCTTGCCTGGAGCCTTCTTGAGATCCTGTCTCTTGGATTCAATGCTACTTGCAACAAGCGGTAGTATTTATGCAGCCAAACTAGCTCTTGAAAAGGGTTGGGCAATCAATCTAAGTGGAGGCTATCATCATGCCTCTTTAAATAGAGGTGGTGGGTATATATAACATAGTATTCAATTAGATTTTGTATTTATCCTGATATCACTTTGGTAGTAAACTACCTTAAGAGATGTTGCAATTTAAAAAAAATAGTAATAGTGGATTTGGATGCTCATCAGGGCAATGGCTATGAAAGAGATTTCCTTCATGATTCTTCAGTTTACATCATAGATTTTTATAACTCTTATATATATCCTGGGGATCATTTAGCTGAAAAAGCTATTAGTTGTTTTGAACATGTTGACAAGGATACTTCAGATCAATAATACATCAAAACACTTTAAAAAGATCTTGAAACGCATCTCAAAGATGATATGGAATTCCTTATTTATAATGCAGGCACAGATATCATGGCAGGAGATCCCCTTGGGCATTGTTGTATATCTCCAGCCGGAATTAAAAGAAGAGATGAAGTAGTATTTAAATGGGCATAACATAAAAAAATTCCATTCCTCATGCTGCTATCTGGTGGATACTAAAAAGAAAACACTTTTGCAATCGGAGAATCTATTCTGTAATTAATTACTTGAGCAAAATGATTATATAATTATAATTATATCAAATTATAAAATACTAGTTGATTTATTATTTCGAAAATCGTTCATAAAATGATTACATTTACCTCACTTGTGTATAATAATATTCTAAAGGTATAAAAAATGGCACTCTTCAAAATTAAAATTAAATTAAATTTTACAAATATAAAAAAGGGAATTACTCGAATAAAGTTGGGAAAAAAATAATAAAAATTAGGATATTCAAATAAGATTTTTGATTTTTGTTAACCTATTATTGAATAAACTTTTCAGAGTTTATCTTCAACAAAAAACCACTATATCTTTTTACTGCTTAATTGTCATTCTCTTTGATTATAAAAATTTATGGTTCATCATAATATATATAATTTATCAATAAGTGGATCTAAGAGAATGATAATTTTTAGTTAAATAATCTAGGCGTATTCTGCCTAATGATACATTTTATAATTTGAACATTAGATTATCATCTTAACAATATTAGACACTTTCAATATTTCAAAGTATTAGATATAATTCTAAATTTGTTAAAATCTCTGATAATTCAATCAAAAGATCAGGTTGATGAAATAAATGAATTTAATAGAAAATTTAGATCCATTATAATATATATTAATTTTTAAGGTAAGTTTTGTACTATAAAGATCATGGTATTTTCTTCATAGCATATTTTGGTACAGACCCAAATTCATTTCCTTAGTCATATCCACCAGGTCCAGGAGTGTCATTTTTAGGATTCAAAGGTGGTCGTTTACCTGTACCAAATCCCCAAGAAGGTCCTCCTAATTTTTCCTTAGTTTTGTATTGACCAGGTCCTGGAACATCTAAAGTGGAATTAAGGTCTTATCTTCTGGAAGTACCAATTCTGAAATTATAGTTTGAGTTAACAATTACTTGGCTGATTATGGCCTTTACATAATGGGACGTTCATATTAACCAGGTCCTGGTACCTAATCCTTTTGAGCCTGAACAGGATCGTATTTATGACCCAATATTTTAACTTATGGCCCTTCAACCATTTTTGATGGTAAATCATAAGTTCCAGGTCCAGGAACTCCCTTTACATCATTTAGTGGTCTTCTCGAGGCTGATCCTACTCTGACCATGGCTGATTAGGGTCGAACTGTGTCAATTTAAGGTTCATATTCTCCTGGTCCTGGATTAGGATTGGCAAACTACAATCCTCTCATTGACTTGCCAATCTTACAGGAAGGAGGTCTTTTAACTGGTTATGGATCATATGCTCCAGGCCCAGGGACAACAAGTTATTATGAAGATTATTCTTTCCTAGAGACCAAAGTAAAACCCTTAGGTTGGATAGACTCAAATTATGATTGATAATTGTATTATCCAGCTATGATTAAATAGTGAATTAATATACGTCCTGGCACTTTTCCAAGTTCGTTGTCATAGAGTCCTCTTCTTTAGGCATTGCCAAAACGGTACTTGGGAGCAGATTCCGGTCTTTCTTGTTTGTAGGCTTGTAATGAATAAAATTAGTAATAATACTTCCTGGTCCAGGTACTTTTTCCAAATGAGGATCATCTCTTTTGGATCTAGGAAATCTAAGAAAATGAGGATAAGAGTTACTTCATGGATGGAGCATCCAATTATTTGCTTAATTAATATTCTCCTGGTCCTGGTTATTAATCATCGGGGTGGCTTCCATATTTGCCACCAAAACTGTATAAAGGAGCTTGTTTAGTTGGTTTTACATTGTAAGCTCCTGGTCCAGGTTAAAAGGAGGTAACCGATTATTGTTTTTTGCCAGCAAATGAAAACTTGGGCCCTTTGAGTAGGTTCTAAGTTAGAGAGAGAGTATACATCGGAAGAAGCATATGCTCCTGGTCCTGGAGTGAAGCTTGATTAAAACGTTTATCTTTGTGCTTGTGGAATCCTTTTATAATGAGGATTGGTACTTGAAACTGGGAGGAGTGTATTTTTGTTTCTTGTCTCCAGAGTATTGTCCAGGTCCTGGGGTGTCAGGTCCTTGTTGAACTTCATTGGATCTTTTACCATTTCCAACTGAATATGCTGAAACCATTATATATAATTAAAAATAATTCAAATATGCTGAAACTATTGTATTGCAGTGATTCTGAGTGATGATATATATTACAGATAGTAATACTGAAGATGTTTGATGGTCTGCTTGTCAACGTCATACTTGGATGGCACTTTGAATTGACTCAATTATTCAAAATTGTATTTGATTCTAGTATCAATAGAATAGATATACACCTTTATTGAAAGATCAATTACTCTTGATAATCTCTCAAATTTCTTTTGCCTTGAGATGCTTCTCTGATGGCATAATCCAAGATGCTCCACTTGACTAGATCATTCATCTGATCTAACAGAGTGCGCAAATAGGTTGGAAAATTGTTGACTGGATTACCATTTCTATTTTTAAATTTCCTAGCCATTTCATTCACCTATTGAAATTACACATTATAGATCTCGACTACCATATCTCCCAATTCCACAAGTTCATATTCTTTTTGTTCAATTGAAAACTTTTTGTTGTCATTTATGACCTCTTCATAGAGATTCTATTGAATGTACTGAGCATAAACGGAATTGCTCGTATAATCTGAATAAGATTGAGGTTCAAAACGATCAGCACGCTAATAGATTAAACAATAGGCATTTGTTTTCGATTTCCCATCTCCATAGGCATCACGCAACACTTTCTCCTCACTTACCTAAGTGACATTGATATCATTGAATTTAAACCAATGCTTCAACAATGGATTGTAAATATAAGTATAATAATGGCCAGACTCTGCAGCCCCTTCATGTATTAAAATACTTTAAAGAAAATACTTATATTTTTTCATTATAGCATACAAGTCTTCAATCTTCTAATTAATTTGATCCAATTCAACCTGAAATTTCTATAAAATCATTTGAATACTTAATCTACATTACTCAATCCTTTTTTGCATGATCTCATCATCTGATTTCACCTCCTTAACATACTTAGTAGCTGTATTTAAGATGGTTAGCATAGAAATGCCTCCATAATTTTAATATTTATCCATCTAAGACAATAATTCAGCTTATTAAATTTTGAGTTCATTCAATTGCTATTACGTTTCTATAACCTTTTGTCTGTTCTCCAAAAGGAATCTATCAGCATAGATCTCCTTCTCAAATCGAAATTCATCATTCATTTTGATCAGTCCTCTCTCTGGATCATATCCCACTCTTTGTATTTGGAATAGTAAGGAATCAGGAATCTAAGTGATCCAAATAGTTTTTTCAGCCAACTCAATCACCTCACTTCCATTACGATAACCCTCTATTAAAAAGGAGTTATTTGCTTCCCAAGCTTAATATAAACTCCTATTCTTCACATTCAATATGATCTACAAAAATATTTACTCCTGTTCTTCACTCTAATTTCTCTGATTCGGATGTGTAATATACTCTTTTGTTTTTCCAAAGAATAATCTATTGATTATTGTCTAATTCTGTGATTATGATTGCAATGGCTATTATTCTATCAACTTGGCCTTGTTTTCATCCAAAAGTATCATAGACCTCGTTAAAGTAATGCCAGATTTATTTCTATCATTCTAATACTAATCTGAGTCATGCAAATCACCACTCTCATCTTTGTTTTACATTTCAGCATCCATTAACTTGTTCTCATGATATTTCAACCCCTCGTCTATGCATGTTATGAATTATAAATTGAACTCCGCCCAATCCTTTTAATCTCCCAATTAAAACCTATTACCAAATTCATCTACTACATTCAAGAACACTCTGTATGGATCCACGTACTTTCTGTCTGTGTGAACTAAGTAAGCAAACAGTCTAAAATTATAATTCTTGCAAACCTCTACAAATGCACAACCAAATCAATCGATGACTTTATCCTCTTTGCTTTTGCCTCGTTCTTATTTAAGAGATCCTCAAAATTCAATTGCACTGGGTATTTAAAGCTCAGTATCTCCTTCACAAAGATTGGGTTATGAAAATAGGTCTGAATCAGAGAATTCAAATAGCAGACTAACATAAATATCACAAAAACCATTAGCCAGATTTTTCAATCCCACAGGCGTTCCCTTTTATCGCAACCGCTGATCAGGAGTCAAAACATCAAATGACAATTCTCTCAAAATCTGGGATTGGGATTATTCTTTAATTGGAGACTACACATGTTTTAAAAGCACATCCAAGATCTCTATGTTTCGATTCTACTTGCAAATCTGTTATGCTTTGATAATCTATTACTAAGTGAATCCCATATTCAAATATTACTGCAACATGTTGATAATATTAAATTATAATAATTAAACATAATGATATGATTTCTCCCCTGTCATAATTTGGGTATAAATTTACAACATGAAAAAATACAAATAATCTTAATCAACTACCACACTCATCTAAATTTTGATCTGTCAGAATCTTAACTGTCGCCCACTTATTTTACATCAACTCGTCTTATAAGTAATATCCTTTCACATCCGAAAATGTCAAGGCCTGTTCACTCGTATTACCTTCCTCTTTCAAAAGATCGTAGTTGATGAACGTCTCTTAATATTAGAAATTGTTTTCTTTGGTAAAAGCAACAAGCTGCAAAGCAATTTTTCGTTGATTTAAGACACTCAAAGAAGATATCACTCTTTATAAGCCTGACTTATTATTCTTGTCTTTCTGATATTTCTCCCATTGATTCGTACCATTCAATGTGACTTTGTTTCCAGCCAATTTCACTCCCAAGTAACAAAGAAACATTTAAAGATTTTCTTCAATTTAATTAAGTGCCTAAAATTAAGTCAATGCAATTTACTCTCTTATCTTGTATAATTTCATTTCTTTCCTGAGGAGTTAAACGGACACTTTTTTCACAGAATTAACTCTAAAAGAAATTGGGGAACAAATATGAAAGGAAATATTGGTTGCTATTCATGTCAAAGTAAAAGTATCCCATCTCTTCGGTGTTCATATCATAAGTCCTCCAATTTTTTAAGTGGTTTTTGATATTATCCAAAATGGGATCGATGTTCCCTTGCAGAAACCATTTATTTGGACTTTTTGAAATTACTTAGGTTTTATTGCTTTCAAATTCTAATTCCTAAGAAAGACACTAATCTAATTCAGAATTATCTAAACAATTATCTATTATTTGCTAACATGGCTCAAATTAACCTATATTGATGTATTCTTTTAAATGCTCTTTTAATTTGTTAATATAAGATGTATTGCATTTGAGAATCTTCCTCTCAAGTCGAATGAATTCTTATAATTCGTACTCTTCATAATTTAAATGAAATTATTATGATTAATACTTGTAATCTAATGCCTACTCCTTCGATTAGTGTTCCTCCAATTCTTCTAACCACAGCCTTGTTGCCGTTATCGATTACTCTATCTATTATAACACTTATGATTTGAAATCGATGAGATTATCTAATAGTTTTTAGATTTTAACTTTATTGTTTTCAAATAGTGGGTCAACTATTTTATGGTACCTCTGCTTTTATTGTCTACACTTCTCCACAACCTCAGCAACTTTTATAGCATTTTTGGGTAGAGTGAAAACAGATAAACATTGTCTGCATAGATAAGTGGGTTGTTCTTTCCCATATTTAACGATATAATCAGCAGGGTTTTCGTGATTGTACGAACAGGAAACATCAAAATCCTTTAAAGGAATTATGACAGACTTTGTTGAATAAACTTTTTGCATTTTTTTGATAATAGAATAATGATAAATTATAATATATCGATAAAGTTCTTGTTATACTTGTATTTCAAGTTTTAATCATAGCTATATAAGTTACATTACTTAATGAATTCAATTTAGATTATCCTTAAATTTATGAGATGTTAAATAACCACTAAGTTATCCTGCATCAAAGGCAACGACATGCTAACTGTTTATTTCTATACATGAATATTAATTTTGTCGAAAAATTAAATATATAAATATTTTAAGAATGGAATTAGAAATTAACCTATTTTGTAAGCATAACCATCAAGCAGTTCAAATTATCAATGATCCTTCGATGAACCCTACATAAAGATTATTGTGCTATGAATGTTTGGATTAGTATTAATATTAGACTGAATTAATTGAGATATCCATTGCACTTGCTCAAGCCAATAAGAATTTTAATTAGACTTCAAAATATTCAAATTTAATTTTGTTACAAAACATTATGCATTTAAATACATTCATTAAAAACTTTTGGCTGCTAAAAGTTGAAATTTAAGAGGTTTGCGAATAAATTAATATCAAAACACTTTAATGGTTATAAAAATTATAAGACCTATAAAATAAGGAATTTATACAAAGGTTTGACTAATCATTCAATAAATACTAGGATGACTTAGATGAAGTGAATTACGGGTTTCTAACTTAGTAATATTTACCTGTTTTGAATACTCTAATTAATCCATTTAATAGTCTTAATAAATTTAATCCTTGTTAATAGACACTTCTTTAATTATCGAAAGTTAATATTGAGGATGCTATTCAACAACTCAATGTTGAGAATCAATGTAGAACTCTAATTGAGAAAATAGAAAGGGTGAAACTTAACAGTATTTGTGAATAGGAATTCACTCACATTAAGGAAATTATAGTTAATTCTTCAGAACAAAACAAGGGAATTTAATCAGAAATAATCGAGCAATCAACAAACTTAATAGGATTAAGACAACACCTATCACAATCCATACATAAATTAGAAATAGAATTAACTAATCGCATATCCTAACAGAATGGAGAATATTTTCAGAGTATTCAAAATTTGAATTTGCTGATAAATGAAGGATCTTTTAATAAATTTATTGAAAAAATAAATAGAATAGAAAAGGACTAAGCTATCATAATAATGAGAGAAGAATTTAAAACGAAACTAACAAATTGTATTCAAGGTGTATTAAACAATACTTTAAAGGATCTCCAAAGGTAACCTGCTTCAGAACCAATACCCAATCGTTTCATCCTTCATAAGTTGATTAAAACTGAAATTAGACAAAAAGATTGCTGCTATGCCATATAATTCAACAAGGATACTTCGATCATGATTTCAACAAGCGGTAAAGATATTAAAGTTTGGGATTTCTATAAAGGACACCTAAAATTAAGCAATACTTTATAGAAGCATATCGATGATGTCACATGTCTACTCTTTAGCAATTATTCAAATTCCTTCATTTCAGGTTGTGGGAATGAGGATGGCTCTATAGTATGTTGGTAATAGGATAATAATTTTGGATGGAAGTCTTCAAAACCATTCAAACAGCATTCTTTAGGTCTGAGGTGTATGATCATGAATCACGATGAGACTCAGTTGATAACTGGAAGTCTGGGTAAAACTATCATAATTTGGAAACTAGATTTTAAGGAGAATAACTTAGTTTATGAATACTCTTTATTTGAAAATCAAAATAAGCTATTAAGTTTGAGTATGAATGATTCTGAAACATGCATGGTATCATGTAATGAAGATTAAGTTATATTCATTTGGTGGAAATAGCAAGGCATCTGGAAGTTTAAAGATACCCTAAAATAATCAGTTCAAGATATTGGTAGATAAATTAAATTCTTAAGTGATACTGAATTTATTTGGTTATAACAAAGTAAAGGGAGAGTGCATTTCTTTGAAGGCTAAAACTTTAAGTTTCAAGAAAAACCTGAAAAATAACTATTGTTAAATAATTAGCAGTAAGATTGGAATTTATTTCCTATTTTATATAATAAACTGAAAAACGTAATAGTCATCAGACATAATTCAACTGTGTTCATAATCAGAAAATAATTAGATGGGAATCTGAAGATCATGGCTGATCCAATCCAATGCTAATCAGAATTTACTTATGGTTCCCTCTCTAAAGATTGCTAATATTTGGTTCTTTGGGATATGGTTTCTTAATAATACAACGTTTATGAAATTTTAGTTTGAAACTAAGTATAAAATATTTTAATAAAACACTTTTAGAATTGCATAATCAAAATAAGCTTGCGTTTTATTAATTATTTTCATTTAATATAAATTATAAAACATTTAGATAATGTTGTAAGAATTTTAACTAATCAACCATTATTAATAGAGTATTTTAGAATTTATAATATTCAAATTTAGATACTCAATTTAACCTCATCCAAACATTTTAGTGTGCCTTAATTATTTGTATCGATTACCAATGATTAAATAAAACCGTATCTGACTTTCTTACATTGTTCTCTAATTTATTAAGCAGGAGATCTCGTCAAATTACCAAGGGCAGTCACTAATTTAGCAATTGTTTCAGCATCCCTTTGTTGATATTCCAAAAATGTAATAATAGATTCGGATAACATTCTCACTAGTTTGGTCATTCAATCGGTTTCTCTGATATATTCCAATAGATAAATTGAGAATGAGGTTACTAAGGACTTTTACAGTCTAGATTATATTATATGTTTTACCTTTTCATCAGCATCTAATAGACTCAGAATAATGTCTTTAACTATTCTTAAATGATAGAGGATAGCACAAGTATTAGTATTATGTTTTAAGCAATTACATAATGTTTACATGGCCAATCTTAGAAGGACTGCATTAGCAGGTTATAAATTTTATAATGAAGGTATTCAAGAAAAGATTAATGCCTTTTTCTAGACCTGCATTGTTACTCTAATATTTTTTGTTAAGCATATTAACCTTTCATGTTTCCAACTCTAATTTATTTTAGCTTTGCGAATACCCAAAGGATATATTCTTTTTCAAGGAATAAACTATTTAGTAAAGGTAATGTTTAGAGTATCCCTTAAACAAAACTTCTTAGCTGTGTCATTAAAGTTTTCCCCTTCATTATAAGGTAAAAGCTTAGTAATTCCATTTGCATCTTCCACATCAAAGACATGATCATACTCTCCAGCCTCAAAGCATTTTGTCTCCATGAAAGAACTTTCTTGAGCTTGCCCCTTTGCCACCAATCACATCTCCAATCAATTACCCAATTCTTATTATATATGCTTCAGGTTTATTTCCATTTCTAAACAATGTAATTTCCCCCTCTTTCTTTCCTATCATTGTAGTTAGCTTGTCAAATCCTAGCAATTTCTGCACTTCTTCCTCAGACATCGCTCCTTCCTTTTTGGCATTGACTAACAAGGCTTCCTACTCTAGCCCTTTAATTTCACTCTAAGGAGCATATCTAGCTGGATCAGAGGTAGATATTCAGACCTTGCCATCACTTGTTCCAATAATGATGTCTTTATAATTATTGATAGCTACACTCAACACAGCATCAGGCAATTAAATGGTTTGTTTGGGATTACCATTTAAATTCCAGATATTTACTAATCTATCCTTACCTCCACTAATCAGTTGATCCATGTGAACTTTCATTGTAAAACCAAAGCTTTTATGTCCTAAAAAGGTCTGAATCAATTCAAGATCATTAGACCTGAGTTTAATTGTTTGATCATTAGAGCATGTCAAATACCCTCCCAAAGGAGAAGGTAGAATTTCCCTGATGATATCCTAATGAGCCTATACACTTTTTAATTTAGTTTCTTTGGACCAGGAATGCAGAATATCATCTTATGAGCCATTTATAAAATTTAAATTTTCGTCTCCTTATACTGCAACTCCATGTTTATGTCCACTCAATTAAAAGAGTTACTTCATTTACAATTAGTTATTTGTTTCCATATTTATAATTATTGAATACATCTGTAAATAATATCCCACTTAATAGCAGTTGCATCCCATGATCCTGATATTAGTAACTTAATTTATATTACAATGCTTCAATAATTAATGTTATTATATTTATTATTTTAACTAATTAGTGCCTATGTGAAGATCGACTTGCATAAAACTACACTCCCTAATTCTAATCGACATCTGAGGAACAACCTGATGATCAATAATTTCATGAACATGCAATACACAGGAATTATTAAAATAGGGGAATAGGACCTTGAATTGCTATTCGACACAGGTTCTTCTATTTTTTGGGTAAATTGTGCACACTATCAAGGTATTCTCAAATACGTGTCCCTCGCAATCGAAGAAAGCCTCTTTTGATTGCCAATCGAGTCCTAATTGTTTAATGACAAAAGAAAAATATAAGGTAGAGTATGGTCAAGGGGAGATAGGAGGGTACAAGGCTTTTGATTAGTTGCAAGTATCCAATTTCTCAGTTTCCAATTTTCAATTTTTGATTGTGAATTCATAAACTAATTTGGAGAATTTAAGAGCTGATGGTATTTGCGGGTTGGGTTTACAAGAATATGATGGATTCAACTCATTAATTAACATTCTGTTTGATCAACATTAGATAGATAAGCGCATTTTTGCATTCTTCTTGAATTCAATACCTGAACACGTCAATAATGCGAGTGTGTTATTCATAGGTGGGTATGATACTCATTATATGAGTTCTGAAGTGAAGTATGTTAAATTGGATAAAGCTGATTCGTGGTCAGTCAGATTGGAGAATGTACAATTGAATAAAAAGGTTCTGATTAAGGATGTATCGGCATTGATAGATACTGGAACTTCATTGATAGTTGTACCTACTCATCAATTTACTTCAATATTATCAATTTTAAGAGATGATTATAAGTAGTTCTGCCAATATTCCCAATACTAAATAAAATGTTCATGTCCTGATGGGGATTTTTCACACTTTCCTGAATTTGAATTTAAATTTGAAGGTGATTTGAGTTTGCAATTACACCCTAGTGACTACATATAAATAGATGTGTCAGTGTGTGTGTTGTCTTTTACGAAGAGTTCAAATAGTTATTGGATTCTGGGGGATACGTTCATAAGGAAGCATGTAACGTTGTTTGACATTGACAATAAGTAAATTGGATTTGCTAGATTGGCTGCATTTGAGAAATAGAGTAAATAAATTTAGATAAATGATTATTTGTATATATTTAAAGTGGTGTGTGCATGTATTTGTATAGCCATAGCATCTATTTGGATAATAAGATAGGTGAGTTGTTTGGGGGAAGCAAGTCATGAAATGAATAAATGATAAGTAAATATAATAACAACAAATCATTATTTTTTGCTAAAGAGAGCATCAGTCAGATTATCAATGGCTTCTTTCAATTTTGAGATTTCAAAACTAGAAGTCTCTTTGAAGATGAATTTATTTTTGAATTTCTTGGAGTCCAATCCCAGCACCTTGATGAGATCGTCCTTGTTGAACCTATTCTTTTTGTCGTTCTTGTTGAAGAGGAATAGAATGGGGATGGCACTCTTTTTGATTAAATCATCATTAAGCACCTCTTCAATCAGATGTCTTTATAAATGGAATCTAGTGATATGAAATTCGTTGTATGCAACCTGTATTCTGAATCACTGGTGTCAATGACGTAGATCATGGCTTGAACATCTTGATAGAGAATTCTCCAACTTGCTCTATGGCGACCATTTCCAGACATATCGTAGACGAGACAATACTTCCCAATTTTGGGACAAATGACATAATGGATCTCCATGGTGGGTGTAGGGAATATCTCCATTCTTTAACTATTGGAGAGTGTGCGCAATAGACTGGTTTTGCCAGCGTTGTCTAATCCAACACAAATGACACTAAATGCAACTTACATTATAATAATTAATGAGTGTTCGCAAGGCAAATGGCAACAAGTAAACTAAAATATCATTGGGGGAGATCGACGACATGTTCAACGATGCTGAATTCAGTCAAGCCATTAAGGATGTATTCAAGAAGTAATCCAATACAGCTCGCAATGATTGGCCAACCCAAACCACCAATATGTTTTATTAGAAGGCCACCATCTCTCAGATCATGAGATTGAGAGCCAAAGGATCACACACAGGTACACAGTGTCCTTCGTTGAAGAAGGAGGAACGGAAATCTAGATGGGCCAGTTTGATAAGTGAAGGTCGAACAGAACAGCGCAACAGGATTCCATCTGAAATGGAGAATATTCCAATATCAGCCCAATATGAATAGTACAGTTACCTTAGCAGAGAACATGAATAGTTGATTTAAAATTTGAGCGAATTGCCTCAATCCATTAAAATGATGCTCTATTCAAATAAGTACGAGGTTCAACGAGCCAAGATGTGTGAACACAAAACCGTTTTGGATGACAAGTTCATCTTTACACTATTCAACACTCTCCAACAGTTGGACAAACAAATAATCGAACCCTTACATTATTAATAGACCCGACCTGTGCTTAATTTCAAACTGCACTTTGTCCAAAATGCCGTGAATCTGGTCTCTGACACTATGGTACAGAGTGTTCGAGAAGCCTTAAAGCATGATACCAGATTGGGGATATTTTTGGAAGGCTTCTGCAAATTCTGGATTGTCTTGATCGACATCTAATTGCAATGGATGGGCAAGAGTTGTGCCGATTACATTGAGACTCAAGTCAAAGAGTTCAAGGAGCAATTCAAATAGGCTGTGGCGCAGAAGATCAAAGTGGAAGATTAGATGATCCAGATGGATAAGGAATTCAAAGCGATGGAAGCGTAATACATTCGTAAGCATGAATACTTATAATAACAGTTGTTGTCAGTCCAACAGGAATTTCAAGATTACGTTGTCACAGTTCAATAGATGAGTGATCTCAGAATTGCCGAGGAACGAATGAACTCAGTTGGATTGAAGGCTTTGGAATTGGAGAGCATGTTCAAACAATACGACAAGGTGGTCTCCCAACATTCCTTTGTCTTCCAAAAGGACATCAAAGAATTGGGCAGTGCTTTAATTAAATAGCAGAAATTGAATCAGCCTCTTCCGATGAAACATCAAGAGGCACAAATTCGATTGGGATGTCACAAAATGCAAGAGGAGAATTACCAATTGTATTACGTGAATTCCGTAGGCATATTTATGCAAGTCCATCCCTTCTAAATACCATTTGAAGTCAACAAGGAATTAGAAATGGATTACTCAACTCTTTTATGTAACTTCTTGGATTACCTGACTCAAATCGGAGATTTCCTAAATCATGTTTGTAGGATCTTTATCGATTGGGTTGGCGAAGAAGAAAAACTAAATGCCATCTTAACCTATCTTGCCGAATGCGATCTCGATTCACCCATCAATCAATTCTATGCCATTATTTTTGGAATCCGAGACCATCGTCAATTGAGTTCTCTATC
The DNA here is from genome assembly GCA_905182995.1 of Paramecium octaurelia. Taxonomy (NCBI): domain Eukaryota; phylum Ciliophora; class Oligohymenophorea; order Peniculida; family Parameciidae; genus Paramecium; species Paramecium octaurelia. The sequence goes on along the minus strand of CAJJDP010000156.1, from coordinate 98,411 downwards.
TCTTAAGAAGTTGCTCAAATATTATAAAGAGTTACAGGAACAACACGAGTATCAACTGAATGAGTGTTTTACTATCAAAGATGCATCTCCCTATTTCTAATTACTATTTTCAGAGGAATTCAATGAAAAGGTGTTTAATAGTTAGAGATAATAAATGACTCTGTTGGAATTACTATTGATGTTGGCTCAACATTTCCTAATGATTGAGAACAAATAATGGACTGGATGGATCTACAAATAGGAGATCCAATCTGAGGATCTGGATATGAATGTGGTACTCTATCATTCTTAAACTTATTATTAAGATCAAATAATTCATTGAGTTACGTAACCAATTGAATCGGCCACTTGAAGAAAGCCTTGAATTGGTGAGACAACTCTCCCTACTCCATCCTGAATTATTTTATAAGAGCAAGCAAGTCCCACAGGAGCGAATGAAAGCATCAGCGCGTAAAGTGCAACGTAAAAACTCACAACGATCTCCTCTTAAGAGATCGAGTATTACTTTGATTAAAGCTATTAATCTAAAAAAGTGATAAAATTAATTTATTATAAAATATGGAGTATTTCTTAGATTGAGGAGACAACCAACCCTCAAATGATTTTAATTATTCGATAGTTTAATATTTGTCTTTGATATTAAGAAATCCAATAGGTAAGCTATTATTATTCTATTTCTGCAATTCTTAATCATATGTCTCTTGGATACTGATTTCAATACATAATGTTAGTNCAGAAGATCAAAGTGGAAGATTAGATGATCCAGATGGATAAGGAATTCAAAGCGATGGAAGCGTAATACATTCGTAAGCATGAATACTTATAATAACAGTTGTTGTCAGTCCAACAGGAATTTCAAGATTACGTTGTCACAGTTCAATAGATGAGTGATCTCAGAATTGCCGAGGAACGAATGAACTCAGTTGGATTGAAGGCTTTGGAATTGGAGAGCATGTTCAAACAATACGACAAGGTGGTCTCCCAACATTCCTTTGTCTTCCAAAAGGACATCAAAGAATTGGGCAGTGCTTTAATTAAATAGCAGAAATTGAATCAGCCTCTTCCGATGAAACATCAAGAGGCACAAATTCGATTGGGATGTCACAAAATGCAAGAGGAGAATTACCAATTGTATTACGTGAATTCCGTAGGCATATTTATGCAAGTCCATCCCTTCTAAATACCATTTGAAGTCAACAAGGAATTAGAAATGGATTACTCAACTCTTTTATGTAACTTCTTGGATTACCTGACTCAAATCGGAGATTTCCTAAATCATGTTTGTAGGATCTTTATCGATTGGGTTGGCGAAGAAGAAAAACTAAATGCCATCTTAACCTATCTTGCCGAATGCGATCTCGATTCACCCATCAATCAATTCTATGCCATTATTTTTGGAATCCGAGACCATCGTCAATTGAGTTCTCTATCTCTTAAGAAGTTGCTCAAATATTATAAAGAGTTACAGGAACAACACGAGTATCAACTGAATGAGTGTTTTACTATCAAAGATGCATCTCCCTATTTCTAATTACTATTTTCAGAGGAATTCAATGAAAAGGTGTTTAATAGTTAGAGATAATAAATGACTCTGTTGGAATTACTATTGATGTTGGCTCAACATTTCCTAATGATTGAGAACAAATAATGGACTGGATGGATCTACAAATAGGAGATCCAATCTGAGGATCTGGATATGAATGTGGTACTCTATCATTCTTAAACTTATTATTAAGATCAAATAATTCATTGAGTTACGTAACCAATTGAATCGGCCACTTGAAGAAAGCCTTGAATTGGTGAGACAACTCTCCCTACTCCATCCTGAATTATTTTATAAGAGCAAGCAAGTCCCACAGGAGCGAATGAAAGCATCAGCGCGTAAAGTGCAACGTAAAAACTCACAACGATCTCCTCTTAAGAGATCGAGTATTACTTTGATTAAAGCTATTAATCTAAAAAAGTGATAAAATTAATTTATTATAAAATATGGAGTATTTCTTAGATTGAGGAGACAACCAACCCTCAAATGATTTTAATTATTCGATAGTTTAATATTTGTCTTTGATATTAAGAAATCCAATAGGTAAGCTATTATTATTCTATTTCTGCAATTCTTAATCATATGTCTCTTGGATACTGATTTCAATACATAATGTTAGTGTAATTTACAATGGTCTAAAACCTGTAAAATTAATACTATCTATCTAAAACCTATAATGAAAGAAACAAATAAATAATGCTGCACTCTTTTGGATGGAGAACTAAATGATAATTTCCAGCCACATGTGAACCATAAAAAGTATAAACTGAGATTAACTATTTAGATGAAATTCAAGAAAAAATGAATAAAAATAGTTAGCTAGATCCAGTTTTTAATTTAAATTCTAATTATGCATAAGCAATTAAGGCATATCTATTAGATAAAACTAAAAATTTTAAATCAATTACAAAAGGATAAGTTTAGTTGGTTTAAGTAATTCAGAATGATTACCATATAAAATCACCACCGTCCCTGAACTCTATCATTGTTTCTTGTGTTATTTAGATTGTGCTTGATTATTGGTTTGTTTATTATTGATTTTCAGAATAATAATTTTATGTATTATCTAAATTAAGAAGTTTTGCGGAGTAGATATCACCAATTTACACACTTCAATATTCTCGATCAACTTGAACCAATCTACCAATCTCTTAAGGTAATCAACTGTTGTTAGTGTTAAAAAAGTTCTCCTTAGAGTCCAGAGACAGAAACACCTTCTTTTAAGAAAGAGTGCAACAATAACCAGATTGTTTCCAAGTGAATCCTATTTATGGGTTTACTCAATAGGCAAATGAATTGTATGGTAGTTACGGTCAACCAACTCAACTTTGCTTCTATATGCATCGTCAAAAGAGGTATCTAATGATTGGCACTCAACATTCTGTGATCATCTGCATCGAAGTGGTGAATGGAAGAGTGGAGTCCATCCAAGCCATACTCAACGCAGGTGAACGACAAACAAGATATGGCTCCGTATTAGCAATCCAATGTTGGGAGAAATATATGTTGGTTGGTTTCGAGAGAGGGGACATTCAATTATACGAGGTAGGTCGGAAATGGGAACGCTTACATCATGAATCCAGGTTGCATTCAGGCAAAGTGATGCAAGTCCTATTCATACCATCTTCTACGATTGAAGCACTCTCCCTCGATGAACACGGAGTCATCTACAAACATGCCTTCACAGTGATGACTGTCATGGACAAATACATCGTCACCCACTCCAAAGACAAGATCTATAAGAATGGCAAAATCTATCATATCAAACGCAACCCACAATAGCCAAAATAAAAGCAGTCTTCCTGGTGGGATAGCATATTCAAAAAAGAAGAGGAAGTCACTGATTATACAGATCCATCCGCCAAGCACTCCAGTGATACAGATGGCTAACAGACTAAGTTTGCTCTGGATATTAAGTTGATGCCTGAAGCTATGACTCAGTAACTCAATCAAAATATTTAATAAGTAGTTATTGCTGCTGTATTATATTCTAATCGCGTTGAAATTCTTAAATTCTATAAAGGTATTTGCCATACTCATCAACATAGGGTCATTGAAATGTGAGATAGTGTATACTCTGAAAAGAAATACTTTCTCAATTGATCTCCCTTAAAATGATAATAATGAAAGTGGTGAATTGTCGTGGGGAGAGGGGTATTTCGAAAAGTCATATCAGAATGCCAAATTGCTATGTATAAGATGGGGTGACATATTTCATTTAGTCAAATGTATGAACATAGAAGATGAACTAGAAATTGTAGAAGGGTAATATGATTTAAATATTTATTCAGTGCTGTTTATAAGTTAGAGAAAGAGAAAGGGAATATAATAAAGAGTTCCTTTTTAACTAATAATATCATTTATACGTTTTCAGATTCGAATTGGGTTGCTTTGATTCATACAACTCAGTTTTAATTTGCCAAGTAAGATGACGGGATTGTCATTTTGGAATCAAAAACTAGAATGCTATCAAAGGAAGATGTCGAACCATAAATTGCTGAGATTTGCGTATCATATGAGGGTCCAAGTATACCTTGTCAAGTGCAAATATACGAGAATGGAATTGTATCATTGAGGAAGAATAACATTTTAATAGAGAGACTCCAAACTTGGAATGAATATCTAGAGGATTTGATCGAGAAGAATCAATGGGAGAAAGCCATGCATTAAGGAATGCTGATCTACTAAGGATAAATTAAAATACTGAGTGAGATTGCCTCTTCTCTATAAGCACGTTAGGAATAAATGAGTCAGATGTTCCAGAAGATTGCTTTCACTCATATAATGTTCGCTCTGAAACCTTTGGATATCCCATTATCTTAATAAGAGAAAGAGAACAAAATAAAAAAGACAATAGAGTTCTTGCTCAGAGTTGATAACATGATTTATGCTTTGGTCGTGCTAAAGGACTTCTTCAAGGACATACAATAGATGAAGTTGTATTTCACTTGTTTGGATCCCTTCATTAAGAACAAACAAATTGCTGTGATTCCTGAATCGTTCTTCGTGGACTACGTCAATTTCTATTAAAATGACAAGGAGATGATACAATAACTCATACTGCAATTAGATTTACATCAACAAGAACCAACTCTTCTAATCAAGGTCTGCATGGACTATCACTTGTATAAGGCAATGATATACTTGTGCACAAAGCAGGGAGACTTCATCACTGGGTTAATGAAACTGATGGATCTATGGGAAAGTAAATGCTAATTGGAATAGAAGGAGTCATGTAACATTGAGAAGGAGAAGTTGCGAAAGTTCAGAATTAAACTAGGATACAGTATTTTGGCCTACGTTCGTATGTGTGTGAAGGGTATCAATATCCTTGGAGAACGTGTGCCACACAATATCTATTTCGATATGTTAAGGGGATTGGTTTCATTCATTTTCAATACAGAAAATTTAAAATAATTCATACTCATCGACGTTCGACTATCACTTCAATTGCTTATGCAATTCATGCAGCATCACATCTATACCAATATTAAATCAGCCACTCTCCCTGGGATTAAGTTTGAGGTCATTGATCACGTCCCTGAGATCCTGAAACTGATGCTAAGTTCCATAGAGAACACCAGGGAGGACCTTAAAACCCAGGAACATTACCAGATAGTTTACAATGATAAGACTGAACAATATCATTAAATATCCCTAGCTGAATAACTTAATCATTTCTTGCTATTCTACTCCGAATTACTAATGCAATTCCCATTGTAATTTACAAAACAATTCAAAGAGAAACTGTTCCTAGATCTCCTGTCTCCATCCTATTTCGAAACCCTGAAACAATACAACTTCAACAGTTAAGACACTGATCCCATCTACCTAGAGTCCTACGAAGTCAATAAAAATGCCTACTTAATTCACCTGTATGACACTAGTCAATTAAATGACATCTCTCTGGTTTTCGATGGAAGTATCCCATTTCCAGAATTCCGTACTTTTCTCATATACAAACAAAACGATTACATCACCTGCATTTCTAATTACTTCCAGATGCAGAATAGCATGATGAAGAGAAATGTATTTGAAGTCATTGAAAGACTGTTGATTTACTCAAATGCTTAATTGTTAATGTAGTTACAAGAGTTTATAATCGAGAATTGTGATACCTTGATGAACATTAGTCAATAGTATACGAATCGAATTTTCAAGGAGTATTTCCACGATCTCAAATTGTAAATGCAAATCATTCAAAAATTAGAAAAAACTCCCTAAAACCAATTGCATTACCTCAAATAATACATCAAGAATGAAAAGGCCTCCGATTCAATCAGATTGTTGTATCTTGATCTCCTGTGCTAAAGAGCACCTAAAGAAGTGTTGAAGGATGTCCAGAATGGAGACTTCCCTCTAGATGATGCTTTGGCCATCTGCGAGAAGTATAAGGTTTACAATGCTGCTGCCTATCTGCTTCAAAAGAATGGAGCCATCTAGAAGGCGCTGGATATGTTGACTCTGCTGTTTATCAATAGACTGAAGGATTGTCACAAATCATTCGCAAGATCAAAAACAGTCTCAGAAGCTGATTAAGAAGAGATTTTTGAGAAGTTGAATTACATCATTGATCTCTGCTCGAAAATTGAAGACGATGGTTATTGGTTTTAATTTTTAGACTCTTTTTTCAAACAGCACAAGCTAGAACAATTGACTGACCTTAAAGTCCCTGAAGCCCTAAGAAAATTACACGGAGACATCGTATCCGAAGTGTTCTTAGCCATGTCCAAATGTTTAGAATTGGACAGGCTCCTGGATGTAAACTTCCTATAATTATCTTTAGAAAATGAATCACTACTATGGCTCTATTCCACTGAGAGTATTTTACAAGACCAACAAATCCATTTAGGAAAAATTCGCTTTTGAATTGCCTTCCTACAACATAGCCATGCAATAAACTGACATCACTTACAAGGGTTTAAGCAAAAAACTCTTTCAATAGATGAATCAAGGAGTCTGCGTCGATCGATACTGCGGAGAATGCAATGATCGAATCACTAAGTGTACAAAAGCAGTTGCATTTTAATGTGGACACAGTTACCATTAAGAATGTTATATCGAACTCCATGGCAATAGTCAAAAGAGCTTCAATAGTTTGAAATTGAAAAATTAAAAAGTGTTCCAGGAATGCTTCATTTGTTTAGGCAACAATGAAAAATACAGTACTTTAATCATTTTAAATTCGCACTAGTATCCCATCTGATTGTCTAGGCTAGTTTGAAAAAGTTGAAGTTTGATTTCGATAAATACATACACAGACAAGCTAATGTGGTGGCTGAATCAAAACAAGTTGTTGTTCAATATGACAAAATAGAACAAAGAGAAAAAGCTATTAAGAAACTGAAATAAGATGACTTTAACAAATTGTATATAAGAGAGGTACATATTGATTGCATAATCTAGTCTGCCTTAAATTGGACGGAATGGTGAAACAAAGAATAAAGATTGTGTCAGAGCTTTGAATTTATCTTAAATTAAATTATTTATTGGGTTGTTGTAAAAAGATGTTCAAATGAACTACATTTAAATCATAAAGACTTCTTAATCTTCCTTCAATCATTAAGAATGATTCCTTTGTGTCTAGCAATCCAATCCAAAGAGAAAAACTGATGAAACTAATTAACTGTCTCATTGCTTACGATTGTCAGAACTCGAGAACAGAAAACCTTACTGGATAAGTTCAGATCCTACGATAGGACTTATAATCTCTATTCTATCACTGAAGTTATATTGATCTAAACTAAACTCAATACCATTCTACAAAACAGTTTACTATTAGAACCTTAAACAATTAATTCTTTGGAATGCTGTGAAGCAATCTCTCTCATGTATTTGTAGTCATATATGTATGTATATCAACGATACAAACTCTCGTATTATGGATTTTATTAATTTAAAATCAATTTCTCAACACTATCGTAAATAATGGGCTGTTGCTAAGATAGACCTACTATTACTCTAAAAGCAAATGAGTTGAGACATACGATTAAGGTTCCTTCTATTGTCCTTAGCCAAAGAGGGCAAACTTTGGAACCCTTGAAAATCTCAATTTTGGGAGATATCGACTAAATGGATTTCATTGACGAGATCCCTCAGTAAATACCTTCCATCACTTAAATTGATTCCAAAATACCCAATAAATTCACAACTTCTGGTGATTTGAAGGAAACCAAGGAATTGGTAATTGATTTATTCACTATTTAAGAAATCGACTTAAATATCGGATACAATTATTATCGATATGAGATCTGGCACTCTACTTCAGAGTCCACTAAAATCTAAGTAAGAGAGAAATTCCAGCAAAAACTTAAACTAAAAATTCTTAGACATGCTTTGATGATATCTTATCATATGAGTAAAATTATTTAAATAAACTTTCTTAAATATCTTTTCTTATGACAACTTCCTTAACTGATCACTTGCTAAACTTCTTATCTCGTATAAATCAAGCCTTTCCAATCATTTTTAACTTCCAACTCTCCTTCGAATATCTCCTATTGATAAATATCAGTTTGAACTCAAATTATGCTGTTATTTAATTCACAATTAAATTGCCAAAAACCTCTTATTTATAAATTTAATTTTAAACTCTAAACTTTTCATTGAAATACACCATCAGCTTATAATTCACTTTACTTTCAATATATCTTCGAAGATAATTCAATAATCACTCAAAAGATACAATTATTTAAAATGAAAACCAAAAATAATTTAAACTGCACAAATACTCATCCATACTCCCCTACAATGAATCGATTAATAAAAAAGGAATAATTGATTATCACAATACAAATTCCATAAGATCGGTAATATTAAATAATTACTATTTTTATACTTTATTTTCTATATATTTATATAATTAAATTATGTCAACTTTCACTGTTATTACTGCTATTATTATTTGTGTATCTTTTTGGAAAATAGAATGGCGCTTGTTATTTTAAAAGGGGCTCCATCTAATACTACTGCTGTAAAATCTTCTAATAATTTGTCTATCCTTCATTTTTGATAATGTGTTGTCTCCTCTATTCTAAAATAATGGAAATCTGATAATAATCTAAATTTGCATTACCTGGTCTTCATCTTTAACTCCACACTTCTTTCCGATCAATTCTAATGAACTGGTTAATCGAGCCTCCAAAACCATCAGTTTCTTGAGTTGTAACTCTTGCATTTAAATATTGTTAATTTGCTTTTTCTCTTAAAATTGCTCTAATTCTATAGGATATAAACTTGTACCTTCTTTTTTGACTTCATTTTAACTGAAATTCAGAGATGAATAGGCACTCTCATATGTTTTAGCTTATTCATTCAATTTTCTATTTAGATCCAAGACCTCACTTAATTTCTATCTAGACTCTGACAATTTAATTTCATATTCGCTTTTTCTTTCCTTCGATGCCATAAAATCTACGAATTCCTTATTCAAATGATAATCACTATTCTTAATATCAAAAACTCCTTTTATCATCTGATATTGTTGTTCTAGGTTCATTAACTTTTCTCTTTGTAATTTGACTTCCTTTTCTTGAGATTCTTTGTTTTTCTTGTTCTTGGTGTCATTTTCCTTTTTGTTCAATCTTTTCCTCAATTTTTAGATTGAACCATGAGCTTTTTCAGCAATTTGCAAATCACTCAATTAAAATATTCTATCTAAATGTTGCTTTTCTCTTAAACTATTTCTGATTTGAAGCAATAATGTTGTCTGATGTTATCGCTTTTAACGATAGACCTTTAAAAATTCATCAAATTATCGTTTTGCTTATTATATATTTTCCTGACTCTTTTTAATTTCAAGTTATTCAAAATTAATTAACTTAGTGAAATTTCTCGTCAGATAATTTAAATATCTAATGTACTCCTCATTTTATTATTTGTTGTCTCTGCATATTTTCAAGATCTTTTTCACCCTTATCTTAGTCTTGCAAGATTTCTTCAACTCCTTCTCTGCTCTCTCTATTTATTAGTTCAGATCCCTCTATGCTTACTTCAAGCCTTCTAGATTATTAAGTTCCTTTTTCAAATATCCCTTGTTGAAATCCATAATCTTTAACATTTTGTAAGTCTGAGCCAGCTACAAATTCTCATAAATAATCTAATCCAATTTTTACCTCATCTACCTTGCTTGATACTGTAATAAGTTAAACTGGGATGTTGAATGTTACAATATGTTTCCCTTGACGATTGGAAAAATCTCAGTAATCTTATAATTCCCATGCGAAACAGAATTGGAAGAGAACTATTTAAATTTACTTTTTTATTTCTTCAAATTCTCAAGTAAGTGCTGAGTCTCCTACCCATCATTGGGTACTACCGACTGTGTTAATTTGATTGTTTTTGATTCCTGATTAAGATAATTAGAATCTGTAAAATCCGAAGTTATAAACATCAAATGACTTTTATGATTATCTTAGGGCACATCTTCCTATGTCATCACAGCACTCCTATTAGATACTGGAGGTAAGATCACAGCTGAGGATCTAGCATATCTTTGACTTGAAATCGTACTAAACTCCATTTATTCTCGTTTTTGTTTTTTCAAGACCTCTTCCTATCCCTTCTTTAATAGCACAGGCACTTAAGGGATAAGTTACAATTGAGTTTCTTGTTCTTGCTTTTACTCATACATCTCCTTTCGCTTTCTCTTGGCTTCAAGGGCTATTTTAAGTGCTGACTCTGTGAAAGCATTCTCATCCTCAACACTCATATAATCTGTTGCTGAAGAGAAACATTGTTTGATGACCATGGAGTAATCGCATTTCTTGTCAATACTCGTGCAAGCCCATGGAAATTAGATCCAAATCCATCTCTTGTAATAATAATCAGTAGATTCTCGCTCACTTGATTACAATTAATCTTAGGAAAGATTCTCTTCCTTTTATTGAATGACCTTTCTCAATCTGTGATTAAGTTCTTCAGCCAATTGATCCACGTCTTCAGAGGGTTCTTCTTCATTCTCAGTTTACTCGAAGGGTTTAGATATCAATGAAAGATAATGTGTTCTGATTAATTGTCTATTTTGTTGTATCTCTACATTGAGTGCCTCCATCTTGGAAAGCACAGGAGCTGTCTTTGGTTTAGCAACACGTTTTAAATGCTTAGCCGGATCAAACTCCTTTAACTCAGGTGCTTTGTCATAATAAAGGTCTAGTTTCAGGATTTCATAGAGCAACCCGATATCATATAAGTCACTCAATACTCCAATTATAGGAGGGTGTCTAAATATGGGAGTGTTCCTGGTCTCAAAATCACCAAATTCCTTGAGAAACCTTGAAATTTGTAAGATTATTCTGAACATGTCCTCAGATGAAGGATGATAATGAATTTGAAAACCTTCGACTGCTTTATTGTATTCCAAAACAGGATCAAAACCATTCTCTTCAAGGGATTACCAATATCTACATAGATCATATTTGTTAGAAGGATTAAAGAGAAGCAGAAAGTTCTCAATGATACTAATGACTTCTTTCAAAGAGAAATAGTTCTTAGCACTATATAATTGGAAGGTTTATTCTTCCAATTTCCTTATGGAATTGGGAGTAATCTTGTCAATAGTCGTAGCTATAGTATCATGCAATTCTAAGACGTCCTTAATGTCAGTGTAGTAGGTGTTTATGATTACTTTTTTAAAGATTTCATTATGAATGATCCATAATTCTTTATGTTTCATAATGTACACTTTAAAGAAGACGAGAAACAATTTCCATTCTTTGATTGTAATGTTACAGACACTTTCAATTTCTTGATATGTCAATCCTTTTTAAGTTAGAGACAAGACCAATAAGATTTTTCTAAATTTAGCAACTTCCATTATGTTGGCCTTTGAAAAGTAATCTAATTGAAATGCAAACAGATCCTCTACTACTTTCATAGATATGAAATGTTCCAATTTTAGTGGTTGCAGTATCTATTCCACAATTCTTTCATCAATTTCATTTTCTTCCACAACTCCTTCTGAAGGATATGGAATGAAGACAGAAAAATAGGATCTCACAAAGACTGGTTGATTTCTCACTTTATAACTTAATTGAATGAATATATCCAACAGATTTTAAGGATTCTCAATAATTAGTAGATGTAAATACTTAAATGAGTAGATGTTTCCCCAAATGATGATTGACTGTCTATTTCATGACTGTTTTATCAGACACAATCGGTATCACTTGACAATCAGGTTTCAACAATCTCATCGAGGCTGACTGTCTTTCAGCAGTTACAATGACTTTGATATTGGTTGGGAAGTATTTTGGCAACCAAAAATTTACATTGGCTTCTCGATGCATATCCAGTATCTCTCTGAAATTGTCTATCCCTTCAAAAACTAGAATGACCTACAGAATGAAGATTATCAGGTACCTTGTCATAAATGATTTGGGCTCCATTTATAATTTGCTAATCCAATTATCTACTACAAATTTCTAACCAATATTGGAAATATCTTCTTAGCTTCTCCTCTAGCAGCTCCACCTTCTGCTTGATGTTGAGTGCTTCTCTCAATTTAATTAGGATTCTGTAGATGGCATAATAATAATTGCTATTTTTGCCTGATTAAGTGGCGAAATGGGGAATGATGAAATCAGGATATCGCTATTATTCACTATACTCTTACTCCTTTCTTATTTCTGGCATGATATTCCATCCATTTGACCAAAAGGGTCTTCTTCCCAATCCCATCATCTGCTTCGAGAACTAAGGGTGTATTGGTATGCAGAGTCTTGTCTTCTTCCAGCCATTATTCGATTTCCAGAAAATACCTATCCAATCCACTTGCTTGTCTATAGCCATAATAACATTAGGTACTAATTTTTGTAGTATTCCACTATCACGTCGTTTGAGCTATAGACTATCTAATTAAGATTACTCAACAAAGTTCATGTTCTCGTTTCTCATGGTTTCCAATTTAGATTTGCGATGTCTGTCTGAAGGAGTTGAAGCTTGATGGGAGTAAGCATCATCCATTATAAAAATAAAATAATAATGTATTGACTTAATCAATTTAATTGAAATTCAACAATAATTGAAATCATCAAGAGATCGCTTCTTGAATTATTATCTAATCAAATAAGATAATGAAGATTTCTTTATCTTCTCCTTTTATTACGAAAATATATAATCATTGAAAACAACTTCCCTTAATTTATTAATTGATTTCTAAAATTTTTTGTATTATTTTTCATAAAATACACTGAGTTCTTAATAACCGATGGATGTTACAAATAATCTGCAAGCTCAATTCCTTGTACTTTTAATGATACCGTCAATTACTTCAAATTAACACCTCATCATCTCTCAAAATGCTGTAAATCCAATATACCTTCCATATATATACTTAATTTACACTATTTCTGTGTTCAACCAAACGTATTTTTATAATATTTTATAGAATAAACAGAGAATTATAACAATGTAATTTATCTTTCTTTCTTAAATACTCCCTTAGCAAAGGTTACAATCAAGATAATTTAATATCTCTAAATAAATAAACTATTACTCCTTTAAATTAATGATATATATATTTAATTCATTATTTACAACATAATGATCTCATCATTCTTTCGTTATCATATCGAATTACTTAAATCTTAAGATATTTAATAATTATACCTTCTCTAATAAACTATCTAAATCCATTTAAGTCATTTCTGAATCCTTAATCATTTATTGAAGTCGCCTATTCTCATCCTGCAATAAATCTAATTTTTCTTAGTAGGTCTCCAATAGGTCAGCTTTGGCTTCTGCCCTTGAATATTTTTTGTGAGCATTTTCTTCAACTTTTCTATATTTAATTAGCTTTTGCTTTAATTATTAATTCTAATTCTTCTACTTCAATACCAAACTCTTAATGTTTTTTCCATTTCTTAATTAAACATTAATTCTATCATTCTCTAAAATCAGAGTCTATACCTTATTCTCAAATTCCTAAATTAAGTTATTGAACTAATTGGATTCTTCGTTTCTGAGCTTCTCCTTTAAATCCTCTTACTTCATTTTATAGTTTTAAATTTCGGTCTTCATTGCAGATAGTTAATTATATGCAATTTTTCTATCATTTTAATACTTTAAAATTAGATCTCTCAAGGCTTACGTATCAGGCACGTTTATCAACTCACGATTATCAATTTATAACTTGTTATTCATTTATGATAACATTTGTATCTTATCTTCCAATTCCTTAATGAATTGAGCTGATTGACCTCTAAATGCTAGAGATTCTAATTTTTGAATTTCTTAAGTCATAGATATGTTTTGCAATTATAAAGTTTTCAACTCTTCTTAAAGAGCATATGTATTGGTGTAGTTTACAACTCTTTGTGAGTTCGAATTATTTTAATAGGGTTGAGTAATAGATTATTAAATAAAAGGTTGATTTTAAGAGTAAAATAAGGTTGTTTGGTATTACTCTCGATTTGGAGATTAAAATTGCAACTATTGCTGTTGATACTACATTTTATTTTAGGGAGATTAGAAGATTGAGGCATTTTCACGATGTGTTTATGGACTCATAGGAACAAAAGGCCTCACTTAAGAAATCATTGTATTAGGTTCATCGTATTATTGCTTTGCTCCACTCACTTTGAACTAAATTTTGTATTCAGAAGCACTTGGTGTTTATGTTAATTGTTTTGTGGATTGCACAGGTTTATTGATCATTTCTTGGTCATTGTAGGACTGTTGAATAAAACCTTTGTTTTCCACATTGTGAAAGGGAGAGCGTATTTATTATTATTATAATTATTAACGAGGACTAGGACTTGCTAATTGTGATTATTGATATTGAATACCTATTTGTTTTGTTTTGAATACTTGAAATTATTGCATGAACCTAACAGCCAATTTTTATTTAAATATTTCAATATTTTTAGTCATTAATGTATGCTATGGAGAAGGATGGGATAAGTATATTAATAATTAGTTTAATGTGATTTAGTAATTTGATTAAAAATCATATTTATCTATTGGTATGACTTAATTTGAATTCTTGGGGTATTGTAACTCCAGGTTTCCATTTTGAGGATTTCTTGGGTTCTTCTTTCTTCTTATTGGCTTGTTAGACTCTTTCAAAGTAGGTGATGAGTCCTTTTTTATTGAATTCTGATACTTTGACACTTTTTTGTGCTATTTTTTTATTTACTTGAGGTTTAAAGGTGCAAACCGTTTGACTTTCATTTTGTACGTCCTTCTAATATTAAATAAGTTTTTCTTATTTCTTGGTTTCCCAATATCGATTTCTCTATTCAAAAGGCATGGTAAAATCGCAATACTTAGTTTAACTCTTTGAAAGATCTGGCTAGAACGTAGTCTCATTGTCTTTTGATCGTTCCATTTCTATTTACAATTTCAATGCTTCCTTCTTTGATTTATAGAATTGATCTAATGTGTATAACTATTCCCATCTTGGAGCGACCCCAGAGACAGTTCGTTTCCTGGTTTGCGATTAAGATTATTCTTTGATTTCAGGTGTGACTGATCTAGGTTTAGTTAGTCTTTCCTTGGCATCTCCCAATTTTTCAGCAATTCTGAGAGACTTCCTCGATAACATGGGTCTGAATGAACATTGCTCAGTTTATGGATGTTTAATATCTTTTGGCTTATTGTCAATGGAGATGATGAGATTGACTTTATCCTTGTTCTACATCAATGGTTGTTGAACAACCTAGGGAGACTTGTCTTTTCCGTTGAGAGAATTTAACTTAGCCAACTCTTTTTCAACCAATAATTCTAATTCATCAAGCATTACGTTAAATTTTAATAAATATCATTATTTAATCTTTTTGTGTACTTCTGAATTCTCTTCATGTTCAATTAAGTATTTGAAACTCTGAAACTTTCTCTTGCAGAGTGTGCAAAACTTAACCTTCAACAATTCCTTCTTGATCTATTCACTCAATTTGATAAGTTCATTGACCTTCTCAACATCTTTGGTAGGTTTTTGTTCTGAGTTCTGTGCTTAATAAACTTGATTGGTAAAGTGTCTAGTGACTTTGACTTTGCCACTGTTTTGAGTAGTCTCTTCAGGGTGAAAATTCCGATTCTTCACAGAAAAGCTTCTCTCAATACTATTACTCATATGTTTATATAAATATTGTATTTACACACATGATAGTATATATAATGTATATTAAGATAGATAAATAAATCATGCAGTCTTATAAATAGATATTTAATCAGCCATACTGATTTTTTAATCTGGCTGTACTTATTTGGCTCGAATCACACTCATCATTGACCCACTTGAATCCAAAGCCAAATCAGTCACAATGGTCTCAGGCACATGTTGCACATACATAGGTTCATTCGGAGCATTGATGTTATAACATGAAATAGAACCATTGGCATCGCCAGTGAGAAATATATTTTAATATTTTGGATGCCAAAAGATGGTGTCAACTTGATTCTGATGCAATTTAAATATTTCCATATCCATTTTCCTGAGATCAAACAACAAGGTTTGCTTATCCTTACCTGTTGTTGCAAAGTATGTCCCATTTCTATTCCACCTAACCTTCTTGACTCCTAAATTGTGTCTTTTTAAATTCAGAATCTCATCTCTGCTCGAAGCATCCCAAAGACGAATTGTCTCATCATCTGCTCCACTGATTATCAAACTGTTCTCTGGATTCCATTGCACTGTGTACACCTCCTTGCCATGTCCCATAAGAGTTTCCTTCGATTCTGATTAGACATCGTAAAGATAGATCAACTTATCCTAACTCGAAAAGGCAATTTTATGATGATTGGGAGAGAAGGCTCCCTCTGTGATCTACAAGATTTTGGTCTCCAATACTGGTCTCTACTCAAGTCCTCCCTACCCTTTCTCAATGGTGTAGATCCCTCCATTACTTCCAATTCCAAATACTTTGTTTAGATATTCTTGGTTCAGGATCCCCACCATTGCCTCGTCGTTTGCAAATTTCTTGTAAAACAACTTCCAGTCATTCAGATCGAAGATAGACAAGTGTCCTTGTCGCTTTTGATTATTGATCTTATTATAACCCAAAGCGAAGCTATTGTTTTTGGCTAACCACTAAATGTGTGAAATTGAACGAATACTTTGAGATGGGTGAATTTGAGTATCTTGATGACATCCTTCTGATCTTGATCATTGATGCATCCTACGAATTCCGTGGGGATGCTAAACTTGATCTGAGTTTGCACAGGCAATTAATTTGAATGAGTGGGATAGCCATAGAGTCTCTCCTTCACATTCTGAGCTGCCTTCTGTTGAATGTACCACTTGAGATCTGGCTTGCCTAGATTCATTTAATTTTTAATATAAATTTATTTTAGCTAAACAAAAATATCATCATAAATCATCAATTACCCTATTGTTGCAATGCCTTCAACTCCTACTAGTACACCTTCTCCCATTCAAAAATGGTCTCGTCCAAATTATCCATGCACTCCTAAAATGCCCCTTTGCCAAACAAGTTCAACTGATGATACAATGGCCTCACTATCACCTTGATGAATCCAATTTCATTTTTAGACATCACATGCAACTTCGATATTAAATACTCTAATTTACCTTATCCAAATCCTTCATGAACGGCTACTGAGGATACCCTTTCTTCCCCTCCTCAGCATACTAAGCCCGATATTCTTAATTGATCTTCTCACTCCACAACCTACTTTAAGGCCATTTCCTCGCAGTACCATTAAAATCAGCTGCATGAGTGATCATCCCACACAACAAAGACAAATCCTCAGGATCATTACCATATTATTCTATTCTGGATTCGAATTCCTTCAGCATCTTGAAGTGTTCCTGCATGTCAGTAGATAGGATGTTGGAGATGAGTTATTTCCTAAATGTTCTGAAATCCTAATCAGAAAAGTTGCAGAGAATGTTCGTCTGGCCATCCCTCAAGATTTTGATGGTTGTTGCCGCATGGTGTTGTTCCAGTATCTAATAAAAGTGTTAACAACATAAAATATACCACTTTGTCATGGTACCGAATTGCCAACTGACTCAATGAATTGGCTTCGTATGCATTGGTCTTACCTGTGTGAGCAACATCATGACACAAGGCTGACAACAATAAGCAAAACTTCGTAATATTGTTGAAAAACTATTGATCTAATTGTTTTGACAATGACTTGATGAAGCAATTTACTGCTTGCATCACTGCGACTCCGTGATCAAAGTTGTGATAAGGGTTGTTATTCATATTGTATTGATTTTCCATTTCAATCAAAAAGTTTATCAGTTTGTCTTGAGGCAATGCAAAGACCTAATTAAAGTTGCTCCTCTCCAGCATTGCCCACACTATTCTTTACTTCTCAATTGTAGATTTAAGCTAAATTATTTCTATGTATTACCAAATGAATGTTGAACTCCATTGAGTCTAGTTAATTGTCCTCCTCCTTGAGAATCAGATGACCGTCATTAAATTTATTTGGATTTGTTTTCATAAATCTCCTCTCCTCCTCTCGTTGTTTAAAAAAGAAACTATTCTTTCCAACAACCTATTCCTTATCAATCTTCCTGAAAACCAAAGTTGGGGTCTTCTGAGATGGCAATGCAGTTTGATTGAACTCCTGCGTTTAAGGCATGTACATGGCAACAACAGAATTTCTGATGTCAGGATTAAATTCTTCCAGTTTTTTGATGTAATCCATGGTCTCGGTCTATAGCAATTGCTGTCTAATGGTCTTTCCATTAGTGGGAGGCTGAGTCTTCTTCCGAACCCATTCGTTCTCTAATAGGATTAAGGAGAATCCCTTAAATTGTTTCTCCTCCTTTCTAATGAATATCTCGAATTGCTTATTCTAGTCCTCCTCCTGCTAAGTCAATTTCCACTTTGCATTACTAATGTAGTTTTCAATGCTTTGAAGCATCTGCTGATTGGATGTGAATATCTATTTGTAAGTGGAATCGATTTGGATCTTCTCAATGTGAAATTGGGTCTTAATCTTTTGTGACAAAGCTCTGCTCAAAAAACGCAAGCGACCCTGCTTGTCGAAGTCAATCATGAATAGGTTTTTGGATCTCAAGAAGTACTTGTAGAATTGCATTCTTTCGTAACACTATTTAATGAACTGTTGGTAGCGTTGATAAATTTGATTGACAGTGTTGTAA
This sequence comes from Paramecium octaurelia, assembly GCA_905182995.1. Lineage (NCBI taxonomy): Eukaryota > Ciliophora > Oligohymenophorea > Peniculida > Parameciidae > Paramecium > Paramecium octaurelia. The sequence continues at coordinate 79,785 of CAJJDP010000156.1, read as the reverse complement.
ACTAGCAGGTCCTGTTGCTTCTTGAGATCTAGATTGGAGGCAAAGAGGTATGAGGAGGAGGAGTCCTTAAATTTGAGGGAGACCACGTTGGGTTGATTGTCAGTGATTTCGTGGATCGAGTATTGTTTGTTGATGGTTTAGAGTATGTTCTCGATGAGTAGGTACTTGGAGCATCTTACAATTTCTAGACCAAACTCCAGGATGGTGTCTCCAATGGACAAGATGCTGAAGTATTGGACTTTGATCTGTTGGGAGGTGTATATTACAAATTGAGCCAATTCGATTAAGGAGTCAGTGTAATTGTACTTGTTGGACAAAGTAACAAAGGACTTGAAATTTGGATCCAATTGCATAACAAAATACTGGTAATCGGTGAGTTTGAGTATAAAATGATGAGGTGTTTGGTAGTAGTGTTTGAGTGTGTTCAAGGAGTGAACTTCAGTTATTTGTTGCAAATTAACTAGTTCGTCTAGGACATCTTTGGTGATGGGAAACTCTTCGAACTTGTCGTCGTAATGAATTTGGACTTTCTGATCTTTGAGGAGGATGAAGCTGTAGGATTCGCAGCCGATGAGTTGATCGAGGAATGTGTTGAGGAATGCCTGGATATCTTTGGGTTCTACTTTCTCATCCATCAATTCAAGAAGTGAATTCATGTAACGAGAATACCTTTGCTAAGTGTAACGGCAATATTACCTTGATTAATGAATAATTGGATTGGAGTAGTTCAATGTAGGAGTAATCAACGTCTTCGTCTTGATCCAATGAGTTGAGTACATTTCTGAGTTGTTGAATTTTAGAGTTGAATTCTTGGGTGGCCTAATGGACTAATAGGCGAAACAGAATTACCTGTTGATTGGCATATTGTTGCATGCATTTCAATTGGATGATCAGTTGATCCATAAGTTGGATGATTTGAGTCTATGTGAAATATGTATCGGTCTTACTTGTAATTGTTGTCCTTGTTTTTTGGATGAACCAAACTCCTGAGTGTGTGATTTAGAGCGAGTGAGCTGAAAAGAGGACAAGTATGAGAGCAATTCGGATTTGATTTGCGTTTCCTCCTACTATTGAGACAATAGCAGCATGAGTGAGGGTTCCTTGATGGTTATCTTCTGCTTGATGATCCTCTTCTCTTATTGGGTGATTAGACCCTCCGATTCCATTTCCCCCAAGACTTGGAAGAAGTTGATGTACCCACAAAGACTGGGTGACTGAGAATCCTCTTATTTCATTTATTAATTAATGAAAAGAACAGTTGATATTTACAAAGCAAATGCGAAGAAACCAAAACAGGCGATTGGTAGCAAATCACAGACGTCATATGCAGCATACTTGAATAGTGATGTTAAGACCATTGCTAAATTGTACTGATTGTTAGCATTTACATGAGGAAGGAAAACCTTACCCAAATCACCAACAATTACTTTATCAAGAATCTACGCATTGAACAGACACAGAAATCCAGTGCCAAACAGCTCAAGACCAATTTCTCTTAGTTGAGATAGCCCAGATCTGCTACCATTGATGCCAAGAACTCTTAAAAAAGTACTCTGACTTCTTTAACAAGCAGAAATATCCAGACCCTATGAATCACTGTAACCCAAGAGATAGACAGCAGTGGAATCCACTCAGAATCTCATCAAATAATATGCCAATTAAAAGTAGAAGACCAATGTGGATAAAAGAAATTTATGGCACAATTTTGTAACAGAATCTATATTCATATTGTACAGCTTAACAATTCCATCATCGACCAATAAGTGCGCAGAGCTCAGAGTTCAAGTACTCACAACATGAGATCAGAACCAAAGAGCGATCTCAAATATAGATCGGCTCAATCTTTGCATTACAATCGTGATTTCTTACAATTCAAACTCTCCTTCAGTAGCAGAACAAGACAAGGTCAATTGGCATCCAACCCCAATAAAACTAATTAGGACACTTTTATTTGCGAAACCAACATCGTCTCTGATATGCATCTCTTCTCTGTCTGTGATGGTCATGGTTAAAATGGGCATTTTGTTTCATAATATGTTAGAGATCATTTCACCAAAATACTCAAAAGAGATCATCAATTAAAATAACATCCCAGACAAGCCATCGTCAAATCTATCTCTGTCCTAGCAAACCTAATCAATTAACAACCATTTGACACTCAATTCAGTGGCACTACCATGAATGCCATCCTCATCCAAGATGGAGGACACCTAATCTGCTCCAATGTCGGAGACAGTAGAGCTATCATTGGCAAATTGGGAAACAATTAAAAATTCAAACCATTCCCCCTCTCCATCGATCATAAACCATGTCTTGAAAAAGAAATGAACAGAATCCACATGCATGGCGGAAGAGTAGACACCTACTATGATGATCAAGGTATCATCTATTAATCCATTAGGTAATTCGATCGGACCTGCTCGAGTTTGGGTCAGAGATGGAAATTACCCAGGATTGGCTATGAGTCGAAGTCTTGGTGATTAAATTGCACAATCAGTAGGTGTGTCCAGTGTTCCTGGTAATTTAGTGTTATTTCTATGTTTGTAGAGGTATTCGAATACTAGTTGACTCCTCAAGATAAGTTCATTATTTTAGGAAGCGATGGAGTCTGGGAATTCATTGACAATCAGAGTGTTGTTGATATTGTAGGCAAGCATTACATTTAAGGGGATTTGGAGGGTGCCTGCGATGAATTAATGCAGATATCCTATAAAATGTGGACTTTAGTAAATAATTATATGATTAACATAGGAAGATGATTCAGTTGTTGATGATATTACCTTCATAGTTATATTCATAAGCTGATTATATATTATCATTAATTGATTTTTGCATTGAATTTTATTATTATGAATTCTAAAATTATAAGATATTTTATATCCAATTGCTTTGCTAAAAATCATCATCTCCCATTGGCACAACAGGATCCAGAGATCTTTCATTTGATCTCAGAGGCCTCCAATCACAAATGCATTGATTTTACAGAAACCCCCACTTCTTTGGCTGTCCAATAATCACTAGGATCCATGATGTCAACCAAATATGCATCAGGTTATCCTGGAAAGAAAAACAAACCTGGAACTGAGATTTATGATAAAATAGAATAGACTTGTTGGGAGAGAGCTCAAAAACTATTTAATCTAAACAACTTTAATGTGAATGTTCAATTGCAAAGTGTTACGGCTGCTAAGCTGATTGTGAGCAAGGCTTTGGTTAAACCTGGAGGTACGATATTAACTCGAGGGAATACAGACACGAAAGCACTTGAGAAGTATTATAATGTGATTAAGAATGACAATTATGATGGTGAAATTGATTTGATCATTGACTCCAAACTTGATCGATTAGATACTCTTAGGTCGGAGTACAAAAACACTACGCCTATTCTTTTGGATGTTACTGAAAAGGCTCCCTTCTATGTTACCAATCTCCTTGAGGAGGAGTCGAAATTGTTATAGCAGTACCAATTCATCGTAGTCAACACTCAAAGGTAATTCTATTGATGTGAGTCTCAGTTTGCTGGGTCCCAAAGGCTGCCTACTATTTTCAGACAAGGCGTATTCTGAGGAGGTCGATGAGGCATGTTACCCTGGTTATCAATCTGGTCCTCATTTCCACACTATTACAGGCATCACTGTGAGTTTGGGAGAAATTTAACATGCCGAATACCAAACGTTATTTAAATAGGTGAAAGGCAATTGTGCTGCTTTGAAAAGGCAATTGAAATTGAAAGGTATCATAAGGGAATTTAATTAGAATTCCCATTGATCGAGACATCAGGAACTTGTGTTAGTATAGAAGCGAGTTAGGAAGATTCAAAAAAGTTAGAGTTATCTTAGATTTATGCACACTTTAGAGAGTCCAGATTGGATTTCAAGTGAGATTTTTTTGAAGAATATTTTTAGTTTGATCCCATTGACTTATAAGGGAGTTAAGCAAGATGCCATTCCAAAGTTGGCAGAGTGTTTGGGACTTGCTTTATACCATTCGAGACATGGTAAGTTTTTATAAGATGAAAATAACTCTTTGTGGGAAAGAGAGTTGGAGGGATCAATGAATGAATTTTATTCTATGATCTGAATTAAATGAATGTACAGTTTAGCTGGTAATTATTATTCCAGTTAGTAAATTTAATATTATTCATTGCAGAATTATTGGATTGAGTAATTCTACTTTGGAAGAACCCCAGAGTTTGACACACGGGTAGAGTTCCTTCTGAGTGTCAAATTTAAGAGTCTTATTGTTATAACAAATAATTCATACAAAGGTTTCCTTGGGTTGTTTTTTGATCCAAGTTATTTGCTACTATTAAAAATCAATCTCTATTGTAATGATGTTTTTATTGTAAAACTTAAATGATAGCGATTTGTCATTCATTTCAGTCTCGACCGTTGAGAAGACATCTCCCTAATTATTGATCAGATAAGAGCTTTAGCATATTCATTGTTACAACATACCCATGACCGACATTTGCCAAATTGGGATCATATTTTGATTCGATCAGCATGTCCCTATCACAAACTCCAATGTGAATTCTCCAATCGCACTTTATTATTCGAAATGCGATGATAGTGGTTCCACATTTAGAAATTGCCTAATCACATACACAAAATCCAAAACCCTCAGCTGAATTCTCTGGCTAAATGACATTAATAGCTCTATTTTTGTAAATATTTGAGAATTGATATTTCCCTTGATTGTGGATAATCTATTATTGTTATTATTACTTCTTTTCATCCTTCGATTTACTAGGCTTAATACAAACAACTTGATGTTTAAATTCCTCTTATTTTGTCTATTATTAATTTTAAACAACTAAATTTAATCACCTCATCTCTTACCTTATGACCCTTTTGAAGATGCCTTCTCTGCCTTCTTCTGCTTCTTAGACCTCACTGGAGTCTTTTTGAGAGGCTCCTCCTCTCTGATCAATTATTGCTCAGCTGTGAAATACTGATGAATATCATACTATTTTTCTGTAATAATTCCTTAAAGTCCTACTTGATTTTTTGTAATGGTATCACTGCCAATTCCAAATTGGTTTTGAGGGTTTTCTCCACTTCCTTCACCCTTATGATTTTATTAATCAGATTGTTTATTGCTATAATGGATATATCTTTAAGATTGATCTTTGGGTTGAAACTTAATTAATTTATAATGATGGTAATCAGTTTGGCTATGGATTGTAATTCCTCTGCTAGGTTTTGCATTTTGTTGTAGGTATTCAAACCTTCTTGCATATAATTGTAAAAGTCTGTAAAATCATGAAGATCATGGAGATGTTCTGAATGCAGATAGCATTTTAGACATTACTGACAATATGGTCTGATTTTTTGGCACTCTGAATTAACACAAACACCAATTATTTATTTAGAGTAATGATTCTCATGCAAACATTTAAGCACTGGCTCTTGCATAATAACGGAATACGCTACGATTTAATTTCAAATTATACTTCAATTCAAAAATTAGTAGAATTTGATTAATATGTTATTATTATTCCAATTAATCCATTATGATTCAATCCTTTCGATCCTCCCACTCAATCCCTAATCCACAGCTAACTCTATGTAATATATAGTAATAAAAATTAACACATTCAATTTTATTTTATTGCTAAATATTTCCGATTCCTTATATAATAATCATGAAAAAGGGTTAGAATCCAATATCTCCCAAAAAAAATTAATAGAATTCAAAACTATCCTTGAAAGAATAAAAATTGTATGAAAAGTTTACGAACAATCAAGCATAACTTTCTAAAATACCCAATTCATGCATTCCCTATTAGAGTTCCTTTAAAACTAAGAAGAAAATCGTAACAAATAATTCGTATGTAACTGAATCTCAGAAACGCAGAATAAAATCTGAGCAGTTTTCAATTCTAAAAACAATACAAGAAACTCTAAATGGAGGCACTAAATCATTTCATAGAGTAATAACTTATGAAGATGGGTATTCTTATCAAGGAGAATACGTGGAATCTAAAGACGACGTTATTCTCTAAGGATATGGAGTACTCAAATATGAGGACGACATAATTTATTAAGGGTAATTCCGAAATAATAAATTCCATGGAGATGGCATCTGTAAACAGGATAATAGGTTATATAATCTCGTGGATTGGAGGAGAAAAGATCAAAAAGAGATTAGGGGAATATTTGAAAATGGCATTTTAATCGGGGAATAGCCTGTGTTTAATTGATTTTTAAATAGCAATAAAATTTATTTAAATAAATTGTCACACTCTTATTTCACTTCTTAATTTTTATTGATTTGAATAGCATTTTTTCATCTTGTGATAACTAACACATATGAGAAACCTGTCTAAAGTAGAAGTCTGCCTTCACTTATTCATCCACCTCCTGTAAACAAGTAATTAACCGATAATAATTCTTGACTTCATATGGCTAAATCTAACTCAAATAAATACCTTGTTTCTCATTTGACCAATCAAGGGCTCAAGAACTGAAATGGCTTGTTTTAAATCTTGTAACTTGATCAAACATTGCGCCTTATTACTTGATAAGACCAATAAGGAATTCCTTTTGGCCTCAATGGCTACAGGGTTGTCCTCAAATTTCTTGGGCCATTTTTCTAAAAAGTTTAATCCTCTTTGGTATCTCAATAGCGCACTTTGATATTTTTGCTTTTCATAAAATTGGTTTCCTTCAATTTTAAATTAATCCAATTACTTTAGACGACTACAAATATATATAAGAATATTACTTGTCTAAACTAGTTAAGTCTAGGGGTAGTTCAGGTTGAGTTACTTCTAAGATATCAATTTTGAAATATTTTTATAAAGACTGGACTTAGATTCCACTTGCAATTTCTTACTCGGTGTACATCTATTCATTCGATAATTTGAACCAGGCAACATCTCCCTCCTTCATGGAAATAAAAGCAGACCTCAAGCCTTAGATATATGGAATACTCGAGGCCATGGATATTTTAGTGGCCTGAATATTATTGGTACCCTTATTGGCTAAACTTCCATCTAAATCTCTTTCCTCACATTTGAGTTTAATCTTTGATTTACAGTTGATCTGTTTGGAATTCTCAGTTGTCTCACTCTCAACTACTATGTATTTGATCAGATTGGGATTTATTTCAATTGATTTGTATTAGGAGAGGAGAGTTTCCATGTCTAATTTTTCTGGTAATTTCCTCTCCTTAATAACTGGAGGATTGGCTGCAGTAATTTAATGTTGCAATTCTACTTCTTCAAGGGAAAACCAACTTGATTAGTTCATTAATTATTATTGAGCAACATTCTAGTCGAATTTATATATTATTTAAAAAATGAACTAAATTCAAAGTCTAAGCAATTCTTATAGAATCAGTCTTACAAAAATTAATCAAAATTTATCTTCTATAAACGATTAGCATTTCTCTTTTATTATGTCGCCATATCGAACTTCTTCTTATCTTTCTTTGTATCTTCCTGTAATTCCGAAAGTTCTGTAATGATATGATTTAATTGATTATTCTTAGCTAATTATCTTAACGATAATTGTTTAAATGATTGATTTGATTGGTTATATTTGATCCCGCTTTATTTCAAAAGCTCTGAATCTTTGTACTTTTCTAATTTCCTTTGTATATCATAACTCTTTTGTACTCTCCAATCTCTAAGTATTTTCTGTCTCAATTTCTTCTCCCCTTCAATAGTACCCAACTGCAATTTGGTCACTAATTCACTCTCATTGGTGAAAGTAGTTTATTTGACCTTATCAGTGAGGTTCTTAAATCTATCCTTATTAGAATTCTAATCCCACTCCCAATGAGCAAATCTTTTCAGAACTCCCTTGGTTGTGTATGTACTGAGCATATAAACATTAAGTGTACTTGGTTTACTTCAAATACTATCTAAATTGCTTTTTGGACCAAAGTTCGCTGGTTAGCATTGAACCCTCTTTCTAATTCTAATAAATTCCACTCACAATGGGTCTTAATTATTCGTCTTATTCTAATTCAGCCTTCTGAAATGAAAACTTCGCGAAGGTTAATGGTCTCGTCGTAAGTGTAGATGTCAACTATTCAAACATGTTTTGATGATTCCTCAAGAATCTATGCTGAATGCGAAACTATTCATTGCTTGCTTCATCCAGAAGGATATCATTCTATCCCAAAATATCCTTTATTCTTAACTTTAAAATGTCTCAATGAATCAATACCTTATTCCTATTTCTCATACAGTATTAAATTATTTTATTAAAATTTTATAATAAAACTGTATAATAATCAATTTAAGATATACTTTTCCTTGCATTAATCCAAATCAATCAAAAAATTTAAATTTGTACTTATAGGCTTAATCTTATTAAATTGATATAAAATTAATTATACATTGTCCATCCTCACTCTCGAATTCAATTTCATCCTTCTGCGAATATTCCCCTATCACCCTATTTATCATTATGTTTTCACACTGCACAATTCTCAATTTACCATGAAATATCACATACAGAGAACATTTCTTCGCATAGATGTATCTTCCCTTAACAGCCTTACCTTTTAACTTTATCTTATTTATAAGCTTCGTTTTATCCTTTTGCAATAATTCAATCTTGTAATCGCTGAATGGTTTCCTGTATCTCCATATTGAGGATTGCAATTTGAAAACTGGCTCTGACTCACATTCGTAAAAGTGGACGAAATGCTGACTAGGCGAAATGTCAATAAACAATATCTCATCACCAAATTCTATTTGGCCAAACAAACATTCCCCCACAATTGATTAATTATGTATGTAAAGGTACTTCAACTTTGACAATCTCCCCAAAGCTATGAAGATCTCAGGAACCTTATATGTTATATCCTCCTTGTATCTTATTTGCTTGAATAACTAATAGTTCTGATTGTCCTCGTACTCAAAATCCTGAGCAATCCACTTGATCACATCGGATTTCAATAAAAACTAGTCCATAAACTACTGCTTGTTTAGTGTATTCTAAAATTCAATTCTATGAAATGAAGAATAATTTGTATAATGTATTTATTAAATAATATATTCTAAATATTATAAACATTTCACTTTTTCATATTTGATTAGATTTTCATTATAAAAACATATGTGGCATTTGTTTAGGTTTAAAATGATATACTTGTTTGACTAACCCATTTCAAATTAGAAGGAATAGTATTGCTTTTCCGAAGAATTAAAATGAGTCACATACTCGTAATTCAATTCAGGAGTGATCATCATCACCACTATGCAACTCCACTCCTAAAAGTCAAACACTGTCCCACTTATATATTAATCCTGACTCTCAATCTTCAACCCATAATTCGATCTCAAAACCAATGTTTATTGCTTCTTATTTGCATTCTGTTTCGATATTGTTAAGGTCTGAAAATTTTATTTTATTTCCTTGACCCCCAATATTTGATTATCCACATTCACCTTTATGAATTCCTCAAAAGTATTCGCAACATCATTTATTTTAGACTCATCCAAGTACAATTTATAACCTTGGTTAAATTCGCGATACAGTAATTGTCCTAGCTTACCCTACTCCTTGATCTCATATTGGTAAGTAGGAGCCCTAGTTTCTTAAAATAAAATTTGATCAAACATATAAAAAGGATATTATAATAATAATAATACTCTAGAGCATTTTAGAAGAAAAAAAGAAGTATCTTTATTATTTTCATTTACAACTTGCTAATGCTAATTCTTATGATCTTAACCTAGGATTCCTTTACCTTAGTTTAGTACAAAAAATAATATACTTTATAATTACATGATGAGATTAATAATATAATTAATAAACTAGACCTCTTGGATCTCACCTCTACCAAATAAAGGATAAATACAAGCAGATGAATTTAAATTTAAATGAAAATAATTAAAAGGTGAAACTTGAAAAGCTTATGAAAAGTCAGATGAGATTATTTTTACGAAGATGAAATTATATAAAAATCTAGAGTTTATAAAAATAATTATTTTTTCGAATTAAATTGAATAATGATTTGGAATACTTTCAAAAGTACATGCATTCAAACATTAATATTGCAGCTACTTACTTTTTGTTTATTTTCTCATCTAAGAAACCATCTAAAATGATTTTTTAAGTATTTACTTAACCTCTGGAATCCTTAAAAAAGTTGACTCTCTCTCTCTTCCCAAGGAAAAAAGCTTAGCTTTGTAGATTCCCCCAAAAGCCTTTAAGTGATATTATATTTTAGGTTATTATTCCTATCATATATATTGCAAGTTTGATGTATAATAGCATATGGAACTTCAATTTATCCTAAGAACACATTTTATCCATTTTCCATATAAATTACATCTAGTGGAGATCTAAAAATAATAAATCTTATTTTTACCTATTAAAACAGCATAAGCTGCACCTCCACTTTCTGTCTAATTTCAAAAAGAATCCATCTTGAATTGGTGCATCAGGCATTTATTAAAGATTTGTTTATTAACTTTTCTTTACAAATACTAATAATGGGTTCAAGTCACCACTTGATACAAATAAAATAAAATTATACCCACAAAATCGCTCAGGAACATGAGTTTTTACGCTCGAAAATAATGGCATTTATAATGCTGGTTGTCCACAAAAGTTTGTTGGAAATATATTGAAAAACCTTTCCCTTTGTTAACATATATATATATCTCGATATTTACTAAAACTAAATGTGGACTACTTTAAAAATTACTCTTAAACTTAGACACCTGGTAGAGAGAACATCATCTGTAAGCAATTAGTTCTATTTATAACTTATCTATATTCATTCATCTAGTAAAAATTTTGTTACTGCATATCGTTAGAGACAGTTAGAGGAATGTTCATGACTTATTTATGATTAATTATGTCATAATATATGTCGTAATATGCATAAAAATAAAGATCAAATTTAGTATACTAAAAAAGATAACAAAACTTTAGCTGTTTTACTTTGTTAAGCTTATATAAAATATCGCTATGTAATCATATCTATATTACCTGCATATAATTTTATCACTTACTAATAAGACACTTTTGCTAAAGACAAATATGATCAAACTTAATTACTATTCTATATAATTTTATTAAAAAAATTAAATTATTAAATTATAGAATGTCTATTAATTATAATGTAAGAAATTATTTTTTCATCATAAAAAAAGAATATAGCATCTATATACTTTTGAGGTACTAAGAATATTTTTAACTTTAGAGAACTACAACTCAAATTAATTTTCTTAGTCTAATTTTATGAGGCCAACAATTACTTTTTCAAATATTGTGATGCTCAAATGAAAATCTAAACAAATATACTGATCCAATGCTATTATATATGTAAACGTTTTAAAATTAAGTATTTATCATATATTTATTTGTCTTATTTTTAATAATCTTTACAGTTAAATAAATTACAATAACTGGATCCAACTTTATTAAGATAAATTCTTAATTGGTTATATTAGATGTGGTTAAAGTAATTAGATATAATGCTGAGTCATTATAGTCATTTAGTAAAGAAGACTTATATGATGTTGATTTACATTAATGATAATTTTATCAATTGATGGATAATGATAATCTATTAATAATAATTATATATTAATTTTAATTCTTATTCATTTAGAATCTACTTTGGGTGCTTTTTCGTCACGCTCGAAAACACCAAATTTGGACTTTTGAGATCCATTAAATGCATTATAAAATACTAGCAAAGACACAGCCAAACTCACATTCAACGTTCTCTTTAGGTAATAATTATAAGTGTTTTCCAATCTTGCTTGTAATGGAATAGTAGAGGCTCTAAGAGAGTTTAGTATGGTGATTGCATCCTAATCCATGACATAGCCCAAGACAATTCCTTAACATTAAACATCCTCCTTCGTTAAATGCAAGATAAGTTTGTTGGCCTCTAAATCATAAACTAATAAACCTAAATTTAGTATAAATATATTAACCTGTGTCTGGGTAATAAGTTGTTACTCCTGTCAAGGTTTTTAAAGCATCGAAAGATCCTTCGAATATCATCTTGGTTTAATCTCGTAAGATTTTATACTCCTGATTTTAAAGAAGCTTCTTGAGGATTGTGTTTGTTTAAGCATTATTAGATTTATTAAGGTTAATTGAAATGTGTCCCATCCTGTGGCCATTCTCTCTGATAGTCATTCTGTAGTTTAAGCCAGACTTTATAGAGTTGTAATTGAGACTTTAAGTCTTGAGTACTTGCAATGCTTTTTTCATCTGCTCCTCCTATTAAAATATTCAATATATATAAATTAATATCATAATCGAGTATTAATTATTAATATAAATCAAGCAATATCTTTAACCTAGTTTAATCATTCTACTAATAGGAGACCTACTCTTGATTTAGAGTATTTATTCAACTTTGAAAATTTTCTCCGAATATATCATCTTATAATAATCCAGTATGTATTATGTATTGATTTCTTCACACAAATTAGACTTCCAAAAGGATTTTCAAATCACAGAATTTGAAATTTTGCCCTCCCTTTCCTAATAGATTGTTTTCCTTTGGGTCTGAAAACATTGGCAAAATAGGAAATTTGATAAACAAAATTGTATTCAAATTATAAAGTAATAATAATAATATGAATGAAATAGAAGAACAAGAAAAATAGTTATACTATCTTTAGAGATAGAAAATTGCTCAATAAGAGAAACAGTTACTAATGAAGGATCAATTGATATTGGAATTGCAAAGCAAATACAAGACTCTCTATGATGATTATTAGCATAATTTAAGAGTTATTAAAGATAGGGATGAGGAACTGGATGAAATAACGGACAAGCTTCTCTCTATGAAACAGTAGAATGATAAATAGCTGAATGAATATATTGAATTGGAAGCTGAGATACATAGAAAGCAGGAAGAATGGAAATTGTAACGGGATAATTTGAAATCAAAGAATGATGAATAAAGGAAAGAAATTAAATATTTAAAGCGCATTCATGAAGAGGAGATAAATTAATTCTAAGCCAAATACAAATAAACGCTTCACTAATTAGAGTAATTGAAAAATGAAAAATTATATTTCAAAAATCAATAGGATTAATTACAAGATTAAAAGGAGCAGATCGAATAATTGCTCTAAAAATACAATGATCAAAAGAACATCATCATTAAGTTGGAGCAAGCTTCAGAGTAGCATATCCAAATCAATAATGAAAATGCTTAATTACAATAGAAACTCAATCTTCAAAAACAATAATTCAATGAGCAAATTGGCGAATTTCAAAATGATAATCAACTTTTGAAATTGAAAATCTAGTAATAATAATAAATTATTGATTAAATCAAAAGAGACCATGATGATTAATAGGGATAGGATTCTATCAATTAAAATAAATTATAGTCGAAGATTATTTAATTGCAATAAGAGAAATAGGAACTAGAATATAAGTTGTTGGAGATGAAATAAAAAAAGAAAACTAAAGGTAAGTTTTTGAAGGAGCAGACTCAACAACAACTGAAATCGATTCAAACTCAGTCAGACGAGAAGATTAGAAAATTGGAATATTAATTGCAATAGTATTTGATTGAGAATGAAAAACTATAAATACAAGAAGCTAATTAGAAGGAAAAATGCTAGGAAATAGAAACCAAGCTTAATCGACTGGTTTTCGATAATGAATAAAGAGTATAGTAATTACTTAAAAATAATGAGTTGGATAAAAAACAATCAAAGAATGATTTGGATCTGAAGATTTATTAAATTACTTAATTAAATGACGAAATAGTAAATCTAAAATCGACAATCAATGAGTCAAACAAATTACTAGATAATATGGCAGCCAAAATTTAAGAATTGAAGAATGAAAATAACATTTTAATAGAGGAAGTAGTCAATTTGAGAAAAAACAATAATTTAAATAATACTAACAAAAAACCCTAATAATAATAATCCAATCCTTCCAATAAGAAACCATCATAATAGTAGCCATAGCTACAATAACCAATTCAATAACCCAAGATGAAATTCTTAGATGAGGAGGAAGAGGTGGAATCAGTTGAAAAACTCCTCTTTAGTGGCGATGAAGGGCCTGTATCTAGTCTACTATAGAGGGGATCTATGCAATAGTAGATCAAATAATCTAAGCAATCCTTGTCTAAGCATCATCGAAGTTTGGAATAGGAAAATGCTCAATTAAAATTGTTTGTGAAAGACATGCATTAAACCATGGAGAATACAAAGGATTAGTTACTTTTGAAGGTTTAGGAATTAAATATCCAAAAGCAAGAGTGTTATTAAGCCAAAGAAAAAATATAATCGCTCTAACAGGAAATCTTGAAGTATAAAGAATAAATCTTAATTCTCTAAGCATAAACAAAAAATAATGAGGATTTGGAAAGTGTAACGAGTGAATTAAAATTATAGATAGAGAATCTTAGTAAAAAACTTTAGAATTCAAAGGAAGTTATTTTGAAGTTGAAGTAAGAAAGAGAGAAGCTCTTGGATATTACAAATGAATTGAATTAAAAATTAAAGGATTCTGACAATCAGGAAGAATTGTTATAGATGCAAACTGAAATAAAATACTTATAAAATTAAATTAAGTAGTTGTAATTATAAAATGAAATTCCAATAAATTAAAAATCACAACTACCAAATCTTAGTGAGATTCAAAATTAATTGTTTGTGAAATGATAAAAGTTTATTCCCAAAATTTATATAAACAAATCTAAAACTTCTTAATCCAATGATGAAATTTATTTATTATATAAAATGAACTCCAGTCCTCCAATAATTTTATTTTGATATTTTATTGGAGTGGCAATGATTGGCAATTGAGTATTAATGTCTATTTTTGGTTAGAAGTTTTCGTGATTGTAACAATTGTTAATAAATAGAGTCTGATTGTTATGAATAGCCTCCCAAATGATACTCTTTTGTAGTTCGCCTTCCTATTAAAGTAAGATAATCTTGCATTCACTGCTGTTCATAATTTCACAAAGTCTCTATTCTGAGAAGTGTAATTTAGTATTTAAATCATCTATTTATGACAACAATAGTAAGCTTTTGAGAGTGTGTTGATACTTCTGAAGTTGAATTTCTATCTTATTATTGGATACTTAATTATTTAGTATATATTGAGCCTGTCTGCATATGTATTAGATCAAAATTTCATCTTCATCGCTAAAATTAATAGATTTATCTTAGCAAACAATAACTCCTAGACATCTGTTGTTGTCTAGAATCGGAGCAGCTAATAATTGATTGAAATTCTCATTTTTAAATCGTTCATCGAATTTGGCATTCTTCAAATTAAGGATTTACTTATTGTTATAGACGTGTTGTATATATGATTTGCTTGTCTCGTCAGTATGAGTAATGATCTAGGCATTTTTGCATTCCAAGATGTTCTTGCATTATTAGCTCAACTGATTGAGTGCTTCTAATTGTAACTTAATATTTTATAGGCTAAAAGAGTTGTCAATGATTTATTTGAACTTTAAGATCATTTCAAACATCTATTCATGTTCGTTGATCAATTTCTTAATTTTGTCGTACATTATTGAAACTTATTAAGGAGGATATGTTGTAATAATATCAATAAAGGAGTCCTCATCTTTTAGGATCTCTTTGACTAGTTATATGCTGCTATCATCGTGGTATAATTATTTGGCTTGCTAATTAGTGGCTTCTAGAATTGAACTTAGCTTAAAACATTCGTTGTTAGTCATTGAGAGTTTATTAGAGACTACAATCTTACGAGGCGGTGGTTTCATGGCTTATAATACATTCTTTATAGTTGATCTTCTTGCATTCCTAGCATTGGGTAATTATTATGGTAATTCTGAATGCATTTACAACTTCGTAGAGTTTGTACGCAGCGTTCTCTCTTGATAAAGCATGGAACATTAATGCTATGTGAGGACTTAAAGATTCTTATTCTGATGTTCCAATCTGTCGATTTCCTTCTGTTACATTCTCAAAAGATTTTGGAGTATTGTAGGATCCTCTTTGATTGGTGATGTTTTGTTGGAGCAACTGCTTTTAACATAAAAGCTGGTAAGAGAGTTTCGTAATTTATTTATAGACGATGTAGGTGATTACATTATTTTATAAATCAATCAATCAATCATATACAGGTGTGTAATCTAGATATAAATTGGGTTTGCATTCTACAATATTGGGATTTAATGATAATTCATCTACATTTAGCATTTCCAAATCCTCAATAACTCTTTTTTGGCTTCTTTTTACTCTCTTCTGAGTTTCATATTGTATAAGTTTCAACTCAGGAGATGGAGATTTCGAGTTTCCCTTTTAATTCTTCTTACCAGCTGACTTCGATTCTCTCTTCTTATCTCTTTTCTTCTCTCTTTATTCACTGTTCATTTTTCTAGTTTCTCTTTATTCACTGTTTTATTTACTATTGACATTCTTTTAAGTGTTCTTTATCTCATCAAATACATTCAAGTGATTAATTGTTTTTTTTTCTTTCTCTTTTTTCTCTTTTCTTTATTTCTTTTCATTTTTATCTTTCTTTTCCTCATTCTTCTATTTCTTTTCGTCATTCTTCTATTTCTTTTCTTCATTTTTCTATTTCTTCTCTGGTTCTTTCTTTTCTTTTGAATGATTATTATTATTATTATTATTATTGTTACCATTAGGATGTTATTCATTTTGATCTTTCTTTTCCTTTTGATCGTAAAATAGATGATTGATTCTATTTTTTATTTCCTTTTCACTATCGTCATCATTCATCCCAAATGTAAAGAACATTGTTTTCTATTTGTCTTGTTTCTTTTCAGATTTTGGTAATGCTGTTTAAGGTAATGCTATTTCATTAGGATTATACTTGTTATTTTGTTAAACAGATTCTCTGTCCTTAATACTTACACTGTCTCGTCCATCGGAATTCGATCTTAAAGTTGAAAGATGATTATTAGCAATCCTTTTTCTTTGTTTTGGAAATTTTGGTAATCTTATTTTTGGTTCTTTTAATATTTTTGGTTCAAGAGGTTCTTTAAATTCAAAGGAGTCCTTAAATTCCTTATATTCCTTCGTGTCATTAAATTCCTTGTAATCAATCGTCTCTCTAAATTCCTTTGTTGTTTTTTTATTATCTTTTTATTATTCTTTTAATTCTTTTGATTATTCTTTTTACTCCTTTGATTATTATTATTTCCTTTCCCTACTTTAAGTCTTCTTCTTGGATGATTTCCTTTCGTTGTCATTTTCATCCTCTTCCTCCTCTTCTTGCCTCCTTTTCCTACTCTTAGGGAAATCCATGGGTGCAGGTCTGTCTCCAAATACATCATCAAAATTTTCATCGTATCTAGCCAAGAAATCGGCCTAACCTATTTTAGGTTATGGTTTTTTCCGTGAATTGTAACTCGACAATTGTTGGATACTTTATTTCTTGAATTAAGGGATCTCTAGGTGTTCTGGGATTTCATCCTAATCATCCTCGGAACCGGAGACATCCTCAATTTAGAAAGAGCCTCTATTGTGTGCACTTGCAAATATTTTGTTTAAGAAATTCATGAAATATAATTATGCTGAAGTGGACTATAATATATTGATAAAATTATGGAGGCTTTTTAATTAAAATTATAACGAATGAAAAATTACAAATAACAACTTTAATACTTATTGTAAAAACCTATTGCAAGTCCGCAATTCAGGTAGATATTCCTCGAATGCGATCAATATCAAATGATAGTCTAAGTGCTCATAGAAGCCAAATCGGATAAAATTAGTGTGGTCAAAGAACAATTGAAGTTGTTTGGATTATTGGCCGAATGTGCCAATGAAAACTTGAGTCCTCAATTGCCCATGATCTTCACTCATCTATTGAAGAGAATCAAGGATTTCGAATCAATGAGTTGCGTGTGCACCCAAGTGGCTGAAATTATAGGGAAAATAGTCAAACTCTGTTGTTTCGACGGAGATGTCCTCAATAGCATTCTGAAACCACTCATGAACCATCTAAATTAGAATGCATAACACGCCCTCTGTTTGACAAGAGTAGTCTAATTCTTGTCCTTCGAAATTCTCGAACAAAATGCCTTGTTCCTCTTTCGGAAATTCATCTCATTATTGAATCAACAAAATGGGAAAGTGGAGATCCTGGAAGGAATGGCCGCAATCATTTTGAGCGTGGAAGAATAGTCAGAGTAAAGCAGTTCATTTATTCTAGTATTTTTGCTGATGAAATCATCCCTCATTTGCAATAGTTGTTGTCAAATCAATAATGGCAAGTGAAGAAGATGGCGTTAGACATATTGTACTCCCTGGTAGTCCTATAAAAGGAGAAAATTCAGGAACATTCGTACTTTAAGGAATTAATGTATGAATTAAAATCTAATAAGGTATTTATTATAATAGAAATTATTAGATAAAACAAGTAAGAGATTCAGCCAACTTAATATTGGATGTATTGTAATAGAATAGTTCACAATCGTAACAATAATCATAACCATAATTAAATAATTAATAGCAATTGGATAAATAAGTTACCTCTGTGGAAAGATAACCTAATTATGGAAGCTAACTTAAGTCATCTTCTTAACCTCAATTATTCATTAATACTACAAATAAGTAATCCCATTCTAATACGGCAATTCCCCCGTAACCACAAACTCCTTCTTAGCAACAAATTAATAGACTGTCCTAGACACCAGCTTAAACCTACAAAATGAGCACAGATGAAAAACTGCAATTGGCAATCGAGGCAATTTAGTTATTGAGTGGGATATTGAAATCGAAAGGGATTTGCGATTCTGCAGAAACCCAACAGATAGATTCGATATTGAATAAATTAAATGAAAGAGATAGTTACAAATAACCCACAATGAAGTTTTCTTAGTTTAATGACACAGAAACCTTTATCAGTAAGGAAGCGGCTGAGATCCTGAGGGAATTCAAGGAAAAGTAGAGATCAGAGTACTTAAGGTGAGAAATGTGTTTACATATGATGAAGTTTTATTTGTTATATAACCATTGCTTTTTTATTAGATTTTGCAAATATTTTATTTGTTAATTAATATCCAAAGTATATCATGTCATAATCATATTTTTCTGGTCTCATGAGTTGGTACATATACATGATTGATTAGTTTAGGGTGAAAAAGCACAATGGGAATAAACAACTAGTCATTGGTCAGAGATCTATCAGCCTATTTATCTTAAAGATGTATTTACATGACAGATTAGTCTAGAAATCCTAATATAAATTGAATTCGAACTAATCGATTCAATTCAAGGATTCTATTGACTAAATATGTTAAATCTCGGAATGCAATCAAAAAAACAATTTAGAAGAAGTACGTCTTCACTATTATCTTTAGAAACTTTTATCTTAACTCACCCTGGTGGATTAAGATGAAATATTCGATACCATCTGTATCAGAGGAGACATGAATGAAATCATCACTTTATTACGGGATTGCTCAAATGGCAAGGCTTTTGCAGAATAACTCAAAATTGTTGAAGATAATAAACAGTTGAAGGTTCAAGATGCTCCTTGGTTTGACTCCAGTCAACCCTAGACCTGTCTAAATTGGATAATTAACGAATTTGAAAAGTAAGTCACCCTGCTCTATTATAAACACATTAATTTCATCAATCACGAATGCCTCCTCCAATATTGGATTAACAATGGCAAAAATATAAGGAGGAAGGTCACTGATTGTGTTTCCACTGTCATTCGACTAGATCAGAATATTCAACTCTAATACTACACCTCTTTCATTAAGGATCATACAATAAATATCCAGAGTCTTCTTAGTAAGTTTAACGACAATCAGCTTGAATCCATATTCTATTTACCCTTACATCAAGCTTTGACTCTTCAAAGTCTCTGTGAAAAGTTGGTACTTCAAATCATAAGGGAATCTTATAAATAATCGATTTTGCAAGAATTGGAATGTTTAACAAAGAATGATCATCATCTATAACATCAATAAGCATCTCAATAAAAATTAAAAAAGAAGAAGAAATAAAATAAGTAAAAGAAACTGATACATTAAGTGACGTAGGAAAAGTTTCCCATTGTTGTTTAGAAGGAGCAGGAAAATTAGGATGTTACTACTGACGATAATCAAGACACTGAAGATTGGATTGTAGTGACAAAGAAAAAAAAGTAGAAATCTCCAAACCATTCAAATGCATCCTCTACAAATAAAGAAAAATAATTAAGTTTAGAATAATAAGAATAATAACCTTAAATATAAGAAAATAGGATCCAAATGGAGATTGAGGAAATAAATAAGAATGATTTTGATAATTAAGTATAAGTAAAAATTTTAAATTAAGAGGAAAAATAATAAGAATAGCATTATTAATAGTAATAATAATAATAATAATAATAATAATAATAATAATAATAATAATAATAATAATAGTAATAATATTAGTAATAATAATCATCATCATAAGTATAAGAATAGAATCTTAGTACTCCTGAAAAGAAAAAACTAATTAGAAAGAATTTAGTTTTACCTAAAACAATTGAATTAATTGAAAATCCCATAGATGAAAATCTTATGAATCAAGCATTCTAATAAATGATAAAAAAATTAGATCTTGACATTAAGGAATTTATCGATTAGATCAGGAGGGATAATGATTAACAATTTCCAATTAGACAGTTAGTTTTCAATCGAATTCAATTCATAATTTAGTTCTTGTTTAAAGATGCTGGAGTGTGTCTGTTTGGATCTTGTGCCACAAGACTGGCTCTGCCTGATAGTGATATTGACATAGGGATCACTGGTCTGGAGACGCATCAATTAAACCAAAAGATGGATATTATAATAGAGTTCTTGTATAAAATGAATTGGGTCAAGCGAATTAAGTAATTAATTTATTAATGTTAGACCAATCTATCCTACGTAAACAACTCTGCCCCTCATTAAACTATGGGTGGACCCGAGCATCCCCTTTAGGAATGGGAATATGAATTTGCCTCACATTGACCTTGTGTGCCAATCCCAGTTGATTTAAGTAGATATCAGTTTCTTTGGACACATTTAGCATTAGGGATTGACATCAACGGAACTTACATGCTATTGGCTCCAAGAATATTAAGAGCTGAAAACAATTACACTTTTATTTAAAAGTCTACTTAAGAAAAGAGGATTGAATGATTAATCCAAAGGTGGAATTTCGTCGTTCTGTTTGGTACTGATTGTTGTGGCCTTTCTGGAGCACTATTATTAATAAAACGCTGGATTCCATTCGATAGGGTTGGCTACATACAAATTTCTAGAATTTTATGGAACCAAATTCAACCCCCATTCTATGGGAATCTTTTACAAGGGCTTTGACTAGAAGTATGTATATTTATATGATTCAAAACTAGTCCATTTTTTTATTTGGAAAAAGAGGACTTCTAGTTGACAATAGTGAGTCCCATCACCTATGATATCATAAGTCAGAGTAGTTCATTTGTTTAGACTATCCTATAAGATATCAATGGGTTGTTTAATGCTTGCGAGAATGAAACTAAGTTCTTCTATGAGAAGGTTAAGTTCAACAAGAAGAAGAGAGGGAAGAAGGAGGAGCGAAATTTGTTTTATAAGGAATTTGCAAAACTCACACCACTATTTAGTACTTGATTATATATATATAAATATTAAATTGAATGAGTGCACCAATAAAGATCGTGATGCTTGGAGAGGGTCAGTCATATTCATTTAATCTTTAGGCAGAGTAGGCAAGACTTGTTTGACTTTGAGATATTGCTAAGATCAATTTAATGAGAATTAAGAATCATCTGTCAATGCCACTTACTTCGATAAAGTTGTGGACTTGGGAGGTGGTAAGGACATCAAATTGGCCATCTGGGTATGTCAATATTTCATTTCTAAAGGACACTGCTGGCCAAGAAATATTTCATGCACTGACCACCGTATATTATCGAGATGCATATGGAGCTGTTCTTGTTTATGATGTCACTTACAAAGAGTCATTTCTCAAAGTAGCTCATTCAAATCAACTCATAGGTGGAAAAATGGGTCGAAGAATTAAGACAATTTGGAACCAAGGATATTTCAATCGTTGTCGCAGGGAATAAATGTGACATGAAGAATTAAATGCAAATTGATAAGAACGAAGTGGAAGAGTATTGCAAAAAGATAGGAGCTAAGCATTTCTTTACATCAGCCAAATCAGGGATAGGCATCACTGAATTGTTTAGAGCTTTAGGCGAAAGTATTATTGTTCCGATTACATTAGGCATCTCAATCAAAGTTTAAGCTTAAGAAAGTAAAGGCAAGAAAAAGAAAGGTCTCTAAATCAAAGATGTTAAGGACACTAAGAAAACAAACTCAAAAAACGATGGATGTTGTTGAATTACAATACGGAATTCTTAATCAATATATATTTTATATTCTATATTATAGAATCAATCCAATCCCTCAGGAATCCCTTCATCATCTCCTTTTATTGTTTTCGGCTAAACTAAATTTTACGACATCTTTTTTATAGTATCAATCTCTAAGAATAAGAAACATGCATACATGTATGAGCTTTTCTGGTTTTCCTTTAAAAATCAGCATTTGGTTTTTTTATTCCTTTGGTCACATAGCCAATCATTTTCTAAAATCCTGGAATTTGACCATCCCCCAATTCCCAAATTGGCAATCTACCCTCACTAACCACATCTTCACTCTAATGATAGTTATTCATCTTTGATGTGGCTACTGAGGGATTCAAAGATGGCAAATAATCTATTAATCCACTTGAGTTTAATTAAGGTATTTGTAAAAATGAATTTTATTATTGATATGGCTTAAGATTTAATATCCCAAAGGACGGCATTTAAGCAGGACTATCCGGTTCTGCTATATTTATCATAATTGGATCTTTCTTTTTTGTCTTATGACTAGTTGTTTTTTTAGTGCTTTTCTTTTTCTTAGTATCTTGCATGATTTATTCGAAAGTCTAAGGAATTGGTCGAGGAGGTTCCTTTTATTTGATCAAATTCACCTTTTCCTCTTTGCTACTTTATTACATGATATGAACTGTAAGGTGCTTCTTCTTTTATTAATACTCGGGTAGTTTCTCCCAATCATACTAAAATTATCCCTTTCGTTCCTTTTGAATCTACTCCAATTCTTCTGAGAAATAACTCTTCAATAGTTGATAATTTGGTTATTATTTAAATTCATAGCCTCTGACATCTTACATGAACTTTGTGAAACACTTATGATTTAATATATTTATAATACTCTTGGTAATTTGGCACACAAAACATCAGGTTTGATTGTCTTCTTCATGTGATGAATTTTAGCATATTTTAAATCCTTCTATTCAATCTACAAATTCATCCAAGGCAGTGTCCCACTTGCCAAATATATCAAGACGTAGCCAATACTTTCTAAATCATCCTTCCTTCCTTATTCCATTTCATCATGAGCACTGATGCTGGCGTATCTGGCAGTTCCAATCAAACCTGCTTTCTTGATGTATTGGATGTGATCCCCTTTTGAGTTCTATGCTAGTTACATCTAATTACAATGTAGTGTTTTGACAGTCCAAAATCAATCAAATAAATCAGTTTAGGTGATGGTCCTGCTTCAAGTACAAAATTATCAGGTTTGATGTCTCTATGCAAGAAACGACAATTGTGGAGGGTTTCGATTCTATCTATCATCTATTGACTATATATTGTATCGATGACCTACTTGAATTGCTATCTTTAATGATGTCCCCAATTCGAAATTGCCTCCGCACTTTCTCACCACTGACTCCAAATTCTTTCCTAGCATTGTCATTATGCAATAGGTAAATCGCTTTTCCTATCCATAAAACTTTATTTAAGGGAATCCAGTTTTTTTTCTAATGATTATCATCCTACTCTCTACCTCATTTCGATCAACACTTTGATTTCCTTCTCCAACATACTGTAATCCTCCTCCTCAACCTCTACTTTCATTGCCATCACTTAGTCCCCACTTTTCTGATCTATCACTTTATATACCTACCCGAAAGAACCCTCTCCAATTTTCTAACTTATACTGAATCTTCCTTAAATTATGTCTCCAACCTAACATTTTGTAGATCCATTACTTTCAGCTCTTCATCATCTTCATCACTTTCGTAATGATGTTTCATCTGTTTTAATAATAAATATAAATAATACTTTAGACTGGAAATCATCCAAACAAATAAATATTATTTTTCTTTATCCAAATTAACTATATCTATTTGATTATTGACGTTTATCAAAATTAACTCAAGCTACAATATTAGAAAAACATTTTATTATGATACCATATAATATATTGAAAATACCTAAGACTGAACATAGAGATATAATTAGAATAATGTATTTTTTCGATTGCTTTTCAAAATAGATCTCAGTAATTATCAAAGTCCGTGTCTAAAATAATACTTGATGCCTCCAAATCAAATAAAAATGATTAATTTTCTAATAATATCATACAGATATATTAATAATAAAAGAATTAAATTAATTCTAATTTTTTAGTATGATAATAATTCATCAAAATTTGATTGTCATGTTGTTTACTTGAATAATTTTTATCATATCCAAGTCATAATGCATGCTTAGATACTTATACAAATAAAATTGGTAGCATATAATCAATTCAACTCCTATTTGAAGATGATAACAAGTAGCCCTTTTTCCACTAAGGCCTATATCCTTGTATTAGAAACTTTAATAATAAACGACGAAAAGTTTAGAAATAGATTTCTTTTTGATTATTGCTTTGTTTATTTTTAGATTGCATTTCTTAAAAATAATTCTATAGAATTCATCAGAACACCTATTTGATATACATTTCTATAATAGTTTGAATTAAAATTTGTAAAACCAAAAGATGGCTACTTTTCTAAAGGTGTAATAAAGAACTAATGACTCTTTTACGATACTGGTATTTTAGGTAATAAAAATAGTAATGATTTTAGATTTAATAAATTATATTCTATTTCCTTGTTAAACTTAGAGTCTAATCTCCCTTTGGTTCTTCTTTTTGATGATGAAATAAAAATTTGGGCGAATAGGACGATTATAAGAATACATTTTTATATATATAGATATATTGGTGTAGAAACTCAAAGATTCCATCTCCTCTAAACTTCCTTATTCAACGTGGATGTAAAATGAACAAGGTTTTGATCATTCTTAAGTTGAAATTCTGCTGCCTATATTCCTTATGCTAAGGCCATCATAAATTATGCTGCGTTTCTATATCCGATCCAAGTATCATTTTTTTAGGCCTAAGAGCATTGAAATTTTGCATGCTAGATGAAATAACCTTAGCATTCTGGCTTGTCTTTGAAGTTTTTGCAAAAAATATCTCCGAACTCGTTAATGTAGGACGGGCAACCACAGACTTTATGATGCCAATTTCTGATAGCTGTTGATTTGCACTAACAACCAGGAGGACAGGAACATGATAAGCCTATAACTAAGCCCTTATTTAAACCACCAGGGGGTAATTAATCCATACTTTTATATTATTATTATCCTATCCCAATAATACAAAACAAATAGGATAAATAAAATATTCTATTAATTATAACTTTAATAAAAGCAAGAGAAAACTTAATTAAAAAAATTCATAAATTCATAGTATATTTTTAGTAGTTCTGCTAATCAGTAAAGCTAAGGTATATTTAAGTAGTGATTTAAACAAGTTACTCAATATCATTGTAACTTTCTTTATGAATTTTATATATTAATAAAAATAAGCACTATGTATCCAATTGCATACAGGAGATATCTGAGTGATTTAACGAACCCCTTTGGATGTTAGAATTGCATCTAGATCATGAGAACACTCTAAAAAACAAACTATTATTATTAAATACATATTTATTTATGCGTCGTTATAATTTAAATAATAAATTATTAAGTAATATTAATGGATTCATTAATTGAAAAATGGAAAAAGACAACCTAGAGTGCATCCAGATACAGCGAGTAGAAATTGAAAAAGCCAGAAAGGAATCACTCATCATCTTCAGAGAGCTCTTAAGAATAAAAAAGAGTAAATAATATCAATAAGAATTCACCACAGCCTCAAACTACTAAGAGTTTAAAACAGTCCAATCAGTCATCAGGTAAGAAACAGACTTAACAATCTTTGCCAAACTCAGGTAATAAGAAATTTCTCAAACCACAAACCTTTTCATAATTGCTTGACTTCTATACATCCTAATTCTAGACCTTATTCAAAAGCAACATATTACCGTCATAGTTGAATGAGTAAATTAAGACCATCTTGGTTGATTATGCTGAAAATATATAATCTCTAAGTGCGTCTGGTTACACTGGAGCTTAGGTTGAAGAATTGCAAAATAAATTGAATCAAGCCGAATAACAAATCTACACTCTAAAAAATAGCAATGCTAAAGACGATTTCAGCAAGAAGATTATCAATGAATTAGAGGATAAGCTCTTGGATAGCGAAAAGTAAAGGGTTAAATTAAAGCAATAGAAGGAGCAGATGCAAATACAAATTGAAAAAATCTCAGAATCGTTAGGAAAGTATCAAATCAATTAGGAATTAATACATTAGTTGAAATAGGAGAATCTGCAATTAAGAAAAAATAATGATATCTTGGTAACTTAAATCCAGCAATTAAACACTCAAAATAAAGAATAATAAGTGTTATGGAATTAGCAGATTGAAGACTTAATTAAAATGATGGACATTTTGAGGAAGTCCACGAATTCCTGAATATTTATAAATTAATCAATTTTAATCTCTTTAAGTAAAATAATCATAGTTCAATGAATTCATAATATCTACTTTCATTATCTAAACTTACAAACTCTTAATTCAACAGTTTACATTGTTCAGATAACTTCCTCATCAAGTATGATTTATCTTTATTTCCATTGTCATCAGTTGTCAGTATGAGCAATTCCTCAGGGACATTAAGTTTAACCATTCGTTTGCAATTCAACTTTTTTCCTTGATTTGGTATCCTAAAATAACCCAACTTGTTAATATTGTATAATTCATAGCCATTTTCTAATTTCAAAATCTCCTCAAAATCAATATGAGAAATGTCAACAACTCCTGACCAATTTATTTGCTTATTATTATACATAATTTATAAATTTTACACTCTTAAACCATCATACTAATTTTGGTAGACTTACTCATGATTGAACTAATAGTGATAATCTTGGTTGAAATTTGGAGTCTTAAACTAAAATATCTCAATCAATATAGGATGTCTGATTTCATTAAGTAACATCTAATCTTCAAATATGTTTCCATTTACTAATATTCTAGAGCACTCAATATATCCTTAAATTTTTTGAGTTATGAAAAGCTGTTTTTGTAGTAATTCACATAGAATCTATTGTTTCAATTGATAGCATGTATTTATCAAATTCAAAGAGTAATCTTTGAGTTCCATGCTTTTTTCACTTTCTCTAAATATCAAGGTTATGTTGGCTGCTCTTGAGCATTCTGGGATTCTAGTTAATTGAAAAGGTCGTTTTTAGGTTTTCCTTTTCTTTTATGAAGAATATTAATTCTCCTTTTTTATTTTATGAATGCATTTAATATTATAAAGTTCTTTGTTGTTTTCTTATGATGATTAATAAACTTCTTAAAACTGTCTCTCTATTGCCGAATCCTGTTTACTTTGAACTTGCAAATGAGTAATTGGAGTAAATTGATTTTAGGCGGTCTCCATTTTTAAATCAGCTCTTTAATAAGATTAATTTAAATTTTATGTCATAAAGGAAGTGTTATTATTATTTGAATTGACTCTCTCCTTCAAAGAGAATAACCTCTTACTGCATTTATAATCAATCTAAAGCAGATCTTGATCACATTACTTAGTTTGGAAAAGTTAATTTTATTACTGCCCTCTCATTTTATTTAAGCTTAATTTATGATATTTAAATTCTTAAAGGGTATTCAAAAAGTTTGCAATTTAGAAAGAATGATTATTTTTAAATTAATATCAATTTGATCTAACAAAAAGTTTCCAAATGGTCAAGTATTTAAAATATATTCTAAATCTATTTCAAAATACATCGATATTTAACTTATCCATTCTATTATGACCTTTATAAATATCACTGTATTTATGAATGTCAACTTTTATAAAATGTAATTTTTATAATTTTTTGTCATGATAAAAGTTCTTAGATTTTATGTTATTAGTTGTATAATTCAGTGTATTGAAGTCATCTAGTATAATAGAATTTATGATATTAAATTTAGGAATTTTAATTAAATAATTATTAGAACCCTTTTAAATCTTTCCACTGATTATTCTTTTGAAATAAAGTTGAATTAAAATTGTAAGCATCTTTATCAATCCATTTTCATCAATATTCTAAATGATTATCCTTTTTTCCTATACATATGCTATCTAACCGTATTCCTCTACATAAAACACGTATTTAAACTTATGTTTATTTCATTATTAAAGTCAATAAAAATACAGTTTATCATTTATTTCATTAATATATATCGAAAAGGTCATCTTATTATTTAATAATTTTGAAGAATATTCTATCTAAATTATATTATAATATTTTTTATTCCTTTTCCATTACTTTTTAACTTGCTTTGAATTGTTTTCAAAAATCGATCCTTAAATTCTCTCCAGCATATTGTATAAATTATGTTATAAATCTAATATTTTTTATTAGAGATTTATATATAATAAAAGTTATCTGTATTTTAATATTAATAAAATTTCGCGCTTATGGAATTTGAAAACCACAACTCTCAAGCCAATTCGACTCCTTGCTTCCAAAATCCATTTCTCTTTACTCCGGATCAATCTTAACATTTTTACACTGTTCCCAATAACACCATGAACCCTTTCAACAACTAATTTTAATAATTCTAACAACCCTAGTTTTGGAATTAAGGAACGAATTTGATAGCACAACAGAACCAATTTAACCCCAATCTTGCATTTTAATAGGCCCCGATACAAATGAATACTTAACAATTTTTCTAACAACCTTAAGAACAAAATGAAGAAGATTATGACTAAGATTATTAGCCTGAGGAAGAAGAAGATTCTAGTTCAAGTGAAAGCGAAGGATAGGAAGAAGACCTTTAGGAAGAAGGTATTAGTATAATATAATTGTTAAAGAATAGTTTGACGATCCAGACTTTGATTTATAAGCTTACTTAAAAGTTCGTGATCAACTTTGAAATATTAATTTTATATTAACATCATATAATCATTTTTCACTTATATAATTTAAAAACACAAATAAGTATTTCCCTTTGCTTTAATATAAGTTATTAGTCTAATATGCATAACAATCTGGATCTTAAGTTCTTTGAACCTTCAATTGTAAAATTGATCAATTGGAAGGGTTGGTGCATTCAAAATTGTAGAGATTGATTAAGGAATTCAATATTTAAAAGTTATTTCTTCGTGTTTAGGCACTCTGGTAAATATTATTGAGTAGACATAAAAAATGTTAATAATAGTATTTAGTTTATTGATCTTCTAAGAAATTTTCCTTTTAGAGAAAATCTTTAAGGTTGATATATATACTACTTATGGGATTTTTTTTGAATTTATTCCATAAAAATTTGTATCTTACACATTGACTTAGAGAGGTAAAGAAGTGCTCTATTAGATTAGGTAGACATTATGGTTAGGTTTAAGACAAATTTCAAGCCAAGTAATAGTTCCATTAATAATATTAAGCTGATTAATGAATATTTCAAAAGAAGATGAACATTTCATTCCAAAAAGGATGGCGGTAGCAATAGCAATCTTAATAATGTTTTTATTGCATTACACAACTTTGTTTTTGAGTTCGTGCTTCAATTTTAAATATAAAGGAGAATACACAAGTCGAAGAGTCTTTTTGTATGGGATATCAGGTATTAATAGAAAATATAAAGGATTGTTAAGTCTGAGCACAATTTAGAGTAGTATATTCTCGGCTGTATTGGCTTGGTTAACTTTAGTGCCACTTTCAATACTACATTTTAGTAATTATCCAAAGTTCAAGACATTGTATTAGATATAAGATTCATTGTGGTTAACATATTACACATTGTAAATTACTTGGTATTTGGGTATTATAATAGATTTTTACTCATGAATTATTTATTAATCATTTTTAACACAATTAAATAGCAATCTCAGCTCCTACTCTTGCATTGTTTCTAATTAAAGCAACATTAGATTTTGAACTCATCCCATCAGTAATTTCATTGACTCTCTTTAATAGAAATGGAGTAACCAAAGCACCATTGACATTCTATTCATCCAACTCTTTGAGTGCCTAATTTGAATGTAAAAAACAAATACTTTGTCAATGGCCTACTGCACAATCTAGCCATCTGCTGCTTAATCTTAAGGCACTGGCACACAAAAGAGGATTCCATTCTTGAGCTTCAACAAATCAAATTGTGCTTTAATTAACTCACTGGCCTCCTGACTGGAATTCACAGATGTGCTGCAGAACAAACCTGAATCGGGAGTGAAAAAGTTAGGAAAATGTTTAGTTTTGTACCCAACAACAGGAACTCCTTATGTTTCCAGATACTCCAAGGTTTTTGGAATGTCCAAAATAGATTTGGCACCTGCACAAACAACAGCAACTGGAGTTTATCCCAATTCAACCAAATCTGCAGAGATATCAAAAGTATGTTCAGCGCCTCTATGTACTCCTCCAATTCCTCCAGTAACAAATACTTTGATTCCAGCCATATGAGCAATCATCATGGTTGCTGCCACAGTTGTACTTCCATATCCTTTTTATGCTATTATTTATGCTAAGTCCCTCCTTGAACATTTCTAATAGTGGTGTTTATTCTTTCCAATCTCTTCGATCTCCTCTTACTTTAAACCAACTCTAAGGATTCCCTGAGTGACAATGATCGTAGCAGGAATAGCTCCTTTGTTTCTGATTTCCTCCTCCACTCCCAAGGCTGTCTAAACATTCGTGGGATATTCCATTCCATGTGTGATTATGGTTGACTCCAATGCCACTACTGCTTGGCCCTTCTCGAGTGCTTCTCTAACTTCTTATGAAATCTATAATAATTTTTCCATAAATAATTAATGATTTTTATACATTTTATTTTACACTTAGCAGCTGCTTATTAAGTCGGTTAAAATAAGGATGATATCGATAACATCGCAAGTGAAGGGTAGGTTGGCCAGCATCTGATCAAAGATGTGAGGGCCTTTCTCAGAAAAGGTACAAGTCAATAAGATTATCTAGGACATGATCAAACTTAATTCTTAATTTATCTTAATAGCATGGAAGCCAAGGTTGCTTCACTTACTTCGGATGAATTCCAAGAACAATGCGACACAGGTTCATTACACATCATTACTTTTGTTAGAACTTCAAAACATTGAGGAAACCCAAAGGATGCTCCAAGATTCCAAATATAGAGTTACTTCATTGGAAAATAAAATAGCTCTATTAACCAATTACACCAATAAGTTTGCATAGATTATCGATGAAAAGTAAGCAATTCTAGAAGTGACTGAAAATACCGTTTCTGAATTGGTCTAAATTAGAGAAAACGAAGTTCAAATATCAACCAAATATTTAGGTTGCCATGTTCGAAAGAAGGAGAAGCGAAATAACCATGTCCAGTGGCATCGTTCGCAGATCCAAAGGCTTGATTGGGTAATTGATACCCAAAATGCCAGATCTTGCTCCCCAAACCAAATTTGCTAAGCAGGACAATGAATTAGAGGTTAGTTACGAGGACATACGATAAGAATTCGTATAGGTACGATCATAAGCAAAGGAGTAATTGGGAGAAAAGAATCCCTTTAGTTAAATCATTGGTACTTGTCTTTATCAACTAAAGAGTCATTCGCCCAAATTCCAGAATAGACTGGAAATCTAGAACATGTCACTTATGTTATTGACATGCTTGCCAATATGTAATACATTTCTCTTATTCTCAGGGAACAAAACTTAGCAGACACAAACATCGTTCTCTTTAATGCTGAACAATAGCGAGTAGAATTGCATGAACGCTTGTTAGAACATATTGATGAAAAGACTGAGAAATTAAATGAACAGATTTCAGAACTAGAGTAGATGATTGCAGATATGGAATAATAGATTCAAGATCATTAAGCAGAAATATAAGCTGAATTAGAAAATCAAGAGAATATTCATCAGATCTATGAAGAATACATTGATGCACATGAATCTACTTTGGTAATCTGATCCATTAATAGTAGCATACACATGATGAGGACATTAAAAACAACATCTTGCTCATTAAAATGATTAGAACTCTCAAAACTGACTTCATGAATGATTTCGAAGCAAGTTCAAGATATATTTTGACTCCCCGTTTTCATTTTTAAAATTTATCCAGTTTATGAATATTATTTTTATTAGAACTAACAATAATATTTATTATTTCATTGATTTACATCAACAATATTCAAATTCTGAATCTTCACCTTTATGAGTTAATATGATATGCTACAACATATGTTTAATAATCTTATTTGTCTCTTTATTATTGAATTATTTAATTTAAAAAATCTAATAATACCTCTTATAGTAATATAGATTTTAATTTAAATATTTTTTATACTTTCATAAAAATAGGTAGGTTTTCTATTTAAATATCAAATAACTAAAGACTATTAGGAGATTATCAAGTGAACTTTAATAACATATTTAGAGTTCTTTAAGGTAAATCAAAAGAACTTAAAAAGGTAGTTTTATTGTTAATAACTCTTCTTATTAAAGCAAAGTCTTTTAGTAGATATGATTTAAGCAACTATTTTATATTGAGAATATTAACTATTAATGTAAAATCGATTATTGGGCTATAGATAGATGTTTTATTCATTTGTTAAGGTGGATAAAATAAATTAATCTAAAATTAATAAACATTTTTTCATTTGTAATACTAAGTCTAATGAATTTAATATTCAAATAAAACTAAATTTATGAAAATTTTAATAATTGCTTAAATCATAATTGGAACATCTATATGAAGGTTTAATTGTTTAATTTATTAAATTTAAATAAAATGAATTTTAATGATTAAATCAGATATCTACATATTCAAATTTAAGAATTGTCTTCTCAGTTTATATGTAATTATAAAGTACTTGAACTAATTCAATACTTCCAGGTGTGATATTTAACTTAAATTTTTATTATTCATAGATAGGGGATGTAAATGCTAGATAGAAAGTTATGAAATTGATGATTTTTTAATGTTGATATTTAAGAACTTGGATTTGTGATGGATTGCATTTATCCTACATATTAATTGAACTTTGAATTAATTTCCCTTCAAAGCTTTTCATAGCTACTTCTATTTGCATATAGGAAAGCTTTTAATTGAAAATCAATTCGTATTATCCTTGATTAATATATTGGAGATTTGGATCAATAAANGATATGGAATAATAGATTCAAGATCATTAAGCAGAAATATAAGCTGAATTAGAAAATCAAGAGAATATTCATCAGATCTATGAAGAATACATTGATGCACATGAATCTACTTTGGTAATCTGATCCATTAATAGTAGCATACACATGATGAGGACATTAAAAACAACATCTTGCTCATTAAAATGATTAGAACTCTCAAAACTGACTTCATGAATGATTTCGAAGCAAGTTCAAGATATATTTTGACTCCCCGTTTTCATTTTTAAAATTTATCCAGTTTATGAATATTATTTTTATTAGAACTAACAATAATATTTATTATTTCATTGATTTACATCAACAATATTCAAATTCTGAATCTTCACCTTTATGAGTTAATATGATATGCTACAACATATGTTTAATAATCTTATTTGTCTCTTTATTATTGAATTATTTAATTTAAAAAATCTAATAATACCTCTTATAGTAATATAGATTTTAATTTAAATATTTTTTATACTTTCATAAAAATAGGTAGGTTTTCTATTTAAATATCAAATAACTAAAGACTATTAGGAGATTATCAAGTGAACTTTAATAACATATTTAGAGTTCTTTAAGGTAAATCAAAAGAACTTAAAAAGGTAGTTTTATTGTTAATAACTCTTCTTATTAAAGCAAAGTCTTTTAGTAGATATGATTTAAGCAACTATTTTATATTGAGAATATTAACTATTAATGTAAAATCGATTATTGGGCTATAGATAGATGTTTTATTCATTTGTTAAGGTGGATAAAATAAATTAATCTAAAATTAATAAACATTTTTTCATTTGTAATACTAAGTCTAATGAATTTAATATTCAAATAAAACTAAATTTATGAAAATTTTAATAATTGCTTAAATCATAATTGGAACATCTATATGAAGGTTTAATTGTTTAATTTATTAAATTTAAATAAAATGAATTTTAATGATTAAATCAGATATCTACATATTCAAATTTAAGAATTGTCTTCTCAGTTTATATGTAATTATAAAGTACTTGAACTAATTCAATACTTCCAGGTGTGATATTTAACTTAAATTTTTATTATTCATAGATAGGGGATGTAAATGCTAGATAGAAAGTTATGAAATTGATGATTTTTTAATGTTGATATTTAAGAACTTGGATTTGTGATGGATTGCATTTATCCTACATATTAATTGAACTTTGAATTAATTTCCCTTCAAAGCTTTTCATAGCTACTTCTATTTGCATATAGGAAAGCTTTTAATTGAAAATCAATTCGTATTATCCTTGATTAATATATTGGAGATTTGGATCAATAAAAACAATTTTCTTTTCTGGTAAATCATTGATCGCTAAGATCAATTTGCTTTTCGTTTTTATCACAGCGCAACTAAAGTAAGTATTTTAATAAAATAACCAGAGCTAAGAGTGATAACTTCCAGTATATTATCCATCCCCTAAGATTTGATAAATTTAATACATTTTCCAAACTTATAAGAAAGAATATCAGCAGTATTATTATTTGTTAGGTTTAGTCTTATGTTGTCTGTGCTTGAATAATTAAGACCTTAAAGGTTAAAAATAAACCATCCACTACATAAGTTTTAGATGGGTTAACTTGTAAAATTTTGAAGAGTAGATTGAAATCCAAGATTGATTATCTCATATGATGTTATGACAACTTAATAACCTATTTGTAGTAAATGAGGGAATTTTCCATCTACTTGGTTAATCTCAACCGTAATAGAAGAGCTGGTCAGCTCACTTATCTGAGAATGTTATTACATAATTGACTTACTTAAAGTAGAAAATCTATTTATCCATTGTATAATAAACCTGTTAAACTCACAAAACAATATTTCGGATTACTCAATGAATGTGGAAAAGTATTATTGACAATGGCTGAGGAACTAATATAATTTATTACCTGAAGACCTCCTCCACAAATCGCATACCATTTAAATCTCATAGCATATACTCTTTAATTTGGACATGAAATCGTAATATTGAAATCTTACTAATCTAAATACTTACATGTAAGCTGAACATCTGTAATCTCTAAAATAAAACCTGAGTTATTAATCGATGTGTCCAATTTTTCAAGGGAAATGATGATTTTAGGAATTTCAGGAAATGAATCTGAGAAGAGGACTTAACCTGCTATTTAGGAACCTGAACAATAGAAAGATGTAGCATAAACATTATCAAAACCTTTGAAAACATTACTATCGTATGTTATAAGGCTGGAGACTAAATTCACCATAATTGTGATGATTCTTATTTAGAAAGACATTTAAATCTATAATTATTAATAAATGGACTATGAAATTTCTACAACCTCAAATTAAGAAAAACCTAGATATTGTCCTCATAAAAAATAGATCAAATATTTAAAAAATAGAGAAATATCAATACAAATAAGGTTAAAATAAATGAGTGAATTAATTCATATTTCCTCTTCGTCTTCAATTTCTTGTTTTAATTTAGTCAATTCATAGCTTTCATTGGCTTTGGATTGTTTATAAGCTTTAGCCTTTTGAGTCAAAATGCAATAGAATACAAGACATATCAATAATGTTGGAAGGAGTATTTGTTTAAAGTAGCCTATTTCAAGTTGTATCTATTAGAATTAATCCTAACAATTAAAATCAGAAAAATAGAACTTCTCTGTATTTTAATCAATTGTCATAAGTTTTTAGGCCAAGAATGGTAATCCTAGTTCAGTTCGATTTAATTTAGATCTATTGAATCTTAAGATTTGAGTGTCATTTGAAAGTTTCAATATGTACGCTTCAGGTTCCATAATGATTTTTTCATCATCATCATCAAATATAAATTCAATATCAGGTAATGTTAGAGATTGATTCTTCACGATTAGAGTATGAGATTCTTCAACGACCTGAAATTTGGAAAAATACGTGATGATTTTTTAATAATTTTCTTCAGGCAATAAAATGTATGGATCTCTGCTATCGACATATGTAACTTTTCCAGTTAGATTAACAATTGTTTGATTTTGTATTTTGATTAGTTTGAGATCTACTTAATATTTAGAGGAGGAATTTGATTTGTAATTTATTTGATATTTGTATGGATTCTTGAATTCTTTTGAAATGAAACCTTTATCATAACCAAGACAGACATGAAAAATATTGGAAAGAAATGGATTCTACGGAGTTTTTGAGGCTACAAATATAGAATCTATTATTTACATCCTCTCTATTATCCCAAACCTAATATTTCCTCTTGATCCGTGGAAACGTATAACATCTGTTCTGTTTGATCTTCTTACAACACGTTGGTGAGGTTGACATCACTTTGCATCAAATTACCATCTCCAATGACACAATTTGGAGTGCACGAGGAACATTCGATCTCATCTCCAAATGGAGAGGAATTGCATTTGACTTCCTCTCCTTTAAGTTTCATAAAGGTCAATTAAGAATTCAAATCAAGTGTCAAGGACCCTTATTGATAGGCCAATTAAAAAGCGAAGGTTTTTGGATTTTAGGCGATGGGATAGATATGTGATGCGAAAACACTTGTAATTAGGAATATTATCATAATAATAATTCATAATGCAATTGAAGCAGTTGCCAATGTTGTAGTGACCAGGCCGATCTTGAAGATGAAATTAAGCATTTTGTGGTGGACTTAATCAGAAGTCACATTCTTTTTATGATGTTCCCAATTCTTTAATTACAAATCCATAATTTCAAACCATAAATTTGGTACCCATGCCAATAGTATGCACACAGTATACCCATGTGGCAATTGAGGGCTTTCTTCATAGGAACAGAGTGTTTGGTAGGATTTGTATGGATTTTCGTGATGGTCTGAATGTCTTTACAATTTAAAGAGGAGATAATTGGATAATCTGTGTGGAGCATTCCAACTGTGTCGGATGTCTACCTACTCATATTTTCCAGGTTGTATTTCTTTACGGCTCAAACCATAATGCTCCACATAATTAATGGTTTCCAAGTACACTACACTGTTGATTACAGTGCCTAAGAAGTAGACACATCCGAAGAATCCAAAGTAATAATAAATGATGCATGGAATAATAAAATAAGAAATTGTATACCTACACTATTATTAATTATTACCATATCATTCTATTTTAGACTCGAATAACTGATCCATATTTTTTAAGCATAAGATCTGCTTCGAAATTCCAAGCAGACACATATGAACCAATTATGGTCTAGGGCAAGAAGTTCCATATCTTTTATCCTTTCAATGAAGTTGCTGGATCTTTGGGAGTAGCAACATTTCTATGATGACCATGGATATGCTCTATTGCAAAGTGGATGTATAGGTTTCTTGCCAATGTAACTGTTCCCAATAGCTTGTCGAGCAGATTATCTTTATGAAACAATTCATGAGCGATGTTGATGTTGGATGCAGCCAAATTGCCACACAAAAAGATAATGCCTAGTTTATTGAATATCTGGATCTCATTGTTGAGGAGGAAATTGATCATCCAAATCAGACTTATCCAATCGAAGATGACGCATACATACAATGGAAGCTTAAATCTCATCTCTTATTCCAGTTTACTAGTAATAATCTAATATGTGGTTTACTTCTATTCATCTTTGCTTGGATTACGAAGATCTAATGAGAAGAATTCATCTAAAAATGGAATTAGAGTGTACACTATCCAAATGGCTATCCAAGCATTTTCGAAGTAGGAAATCAATATAATGGCCATTGTATATAAAAATGGAACCGTATAATATTGATAACTACTGAATAGAAGGGAGTCATCATTGAAAATCTTGATTTTGCTGTTTAACATGATTGTAATTTTAATATTATTGTTCTATGACGTACAATTTTTGGAAGTTGAGATAATAATTTGTTCTAAAAAATGTTCTTTTAATTAATCTATTTGTAATTTAATTAATAAATATTATATAATGGGATTATGCCACTCGATTACTCATTTTCAAGGAGAAATCAACTTCGAAGTCACCCAAGCCGATTTCCAACATGGCTAGTATAATGGTTCAGTCTTAATCAGCAATCCAACAATGGATAGCTCTTATTATTTATATGTCAATCTCATTGGGATCGAGCAAATTACGACAAAAGGATTCACAGTATCCAACCAATTTCTCGATATCAACCTCATGCGACAAAAACTAAACGGAGATGCCCAATTGCATATCCCTTTTGATCAGCATATTCAATGGGAACCCATTTATCAGAATTATTACTCGATAATCTCCGATTAAACACTCTCCACGATCGTCTACTTAGAATGCTTCTTAGCTGTAATTATTATATCTTAAACTCACAGAAAAGTTCTTCAGCAACTTCCTTGAGCAGCAGTATCGTACCAAATACTAGACAAATTCACGTAGTCAAAACAAAAAAGAATAGATAGGATATCAAACCAATTTCCCTCAATTATGAACCAAAATTTGCTGGTTTTGCGCCGATTATTTAGTTCAAGTATAGACTTAGTTAGCTATCTCTAGTTTGGATAAGAATACTTATAGAGTAGGTGAACATTTAAAAGGCAAATTGCTTGTTGACAACACAAGATCCCAATTTGCTTTAGTTAAGAATCAGATTACAATTTTATAAATTATTGATTTGCTATTTAAAAATGATACCAAATATAAACGAGTAAGTTTGGTTATAATTATCAGTTACCTCCACAAACGATGATCTAATAAAGATTGGATAACATGCACAGTGAGAAGAGAAATCTAGATATAGATATTGCAATTACGTAATCTTTTAATGATGCGTGCACCTACCCAGGAAGACTGTACAAAGTTAACTATGTAATTCAGTTGGAATTTATGTGGGAAGACTAACAAACTCACGTAATGTCTAATGAAATTGTAATTTATAATGAAAATGATTGAATACTTTAAGAGAGTTTAAACTATACTCTATTTTATACGATTATTATTATTTATCAATTTTTTAATCCTCCTCTAAATTTTATATTTCCTCGTATAAAATTCTACTCAGAAAAATCAACCTCTTCTTACATATTCTAATTTCTTCTATTTTAATTCTTCCTCTCGTTTTTATTTCTCCCCTATTTTTAATCAAAAGCTTAAGCAAATCCATGCAATCCATCTGTCTCCAAGTCTTCATCATTCCCATTGTAATTCTTAGGTATTCTCTATTAATTCTTATTTTTTGGCTTACTCCATTTGTTGTAAATATCATCCTATGTATTTGTATCCACTTGTTAACCCTATTCTACTTAGACTTGTTGCTTCTTTTATTGTTATTATTATTGCTATTATTAATTTTATTTTGGTTTTGTAACCTCGTTATTATTTGGTTTCTATGATTTTTCATATTGAATTAATTATTGCAGATACTTTTCAACGTAATTCATTGGATTGTACACATCATTTCCAAAATCTAATACTTAAAAGTCTATTTTTAATCCACTCACTTCACAGTCTTATACGTCTTTGATACTGCCACTTGTATTTATCGAATTTTTATTATTAGGAAATTAATTCTTTAATAATTCTAACACACAAGTTGCCACACAGATGTCCTAACCTTGAGCTTCAACGCTTATCGATTTTGATTCATTGAACCGATCTCTTAATAACAACATGGCTTCTAGGAAGTACTTAGCTGTATCTGCTTCCATATTGCCTGAACTCTTTACTTTTATCATATATTTAATTTTATAAAATGGAATTTTTTTAGGAAGAGGAAGAAGAACATCCAGAATAAAAAGGATGTTGCGCCTTTTTAACAGTCCAATATTATTAACCTTACTTCAATGTCTCTGAAGATGATGTGATTGACAGAATCAAGGCCTCCTTTCTCCCTTTCCGAAGAGACTTTCATGAGCGAGTTGCAGGAAATCCCGATCTGTAAATTCTAGCACTATACATCTAGATGGGGTCCTTTATGGATTAGTGCAACAATTATCTTTCTAATTACGGCTGTCGCAAATATCAACTAAATGAATTTTGAAGGATAAACAACATATTCAGTAGACTATGTTCCTTAATCAGCAGCACTCCTATATTGCATAAGTTTTGGAACACCTGTCATACTTACAATCGTAATGAAGATTCTTGGCAGCGATATCCGATTCTTTCATACTCTGTGTCTTTATGGCTATTCCATGTCAATTTTGATGCCCATAACCATATTGTGCGTAATTCGAAATTCCTATGTGTAATGGTGTTTGGTTGGCTATGGAATGATCAGCTCCTCAAGCTTCTTGATAATGGGAATGAGAAAGTAATCAACCATATTAATTTAGAATTTTAGGGGATTTAGAATAAGCCAAAAGATACATCATAGTTGGAATAGTTTTAGCCATGTAATTTAGTCTATATCTGCTATATAAACTAGTATTTTTTAAAGTTATAGAAAAGAATTCAACAGAATGAATAATTACAATATATAATTTTTCAATAATTAAGAAATGATCTTAATAGAATAGTCTTCTGCATGAAGATTCTGAAATTTGTGAAGAAGAGCTTATAGTATTGCTCAATATGAGATTTAGATATTCATCCAGCCTTATAATTGCAATTGCTCTTATATATTATAGATTAAAATAGGCTAGCTAACAGTATATCAAGGAGAAAGGGAGAAATAGAATAATTCTAAAAATAGTAAGAGTCAAGAAAAGAACTATTAAATAATCTAAAATAGATTGATGGTAAAATAATTGTTAAAACTAGAGGAGATCAGTTATTAGAAATGTTGAAAAAGAAGAAAAAGAGGATCGACTTGACTAAGAGAATAGAGCGATTATTATTTTCATATCAAAATTTATTAGGTAGTGCTGATTATAGTATCCTATAGGAATCAATCCCTAATAATGGTATTTCCTATTAGAAATTGTCAAACACGATCTCAAACTTTCGATAATGAAATTGTAATTATATTTTAATAAATATAAAATATATGGAATTTATTTATTTAATAACTAAATTTGTCTCAATTTGTACAATGTGATGTCAAAGAAAAAGGGATTCATTTATTAATTGTAAAAATTGGGATTGAGTTATAATTTTAATTAGAAATTTTAAGTTAAACATATGAATCAAAGGGTATTAGTATGGTTTTCTTATAACATAGAACTCTATGAGTCATTGTTGCTAATATTAAAGCGGTCTTTATTTTTATGAAATATTAAAATATCTAATTCATATTTTTCTATGTAGTCACCACTTAATACTGACGATAGCATTGGATAGAACAATTTTTATCAAATGGCTGACTATACACTAAATTAAAACCAAACAAATTGCTTAGATATTTTAGGTACATAGGTGGGAATCTTCATTTAGTAGAAATTTGAATTTTTCTAAGTGATGATAGGTAGAACTGGTTAATCTAAGTAATTGATTAGGATTTTAGACTCCAAATGTTTTTAAAGTGTACGCTGCAAACGATTAAGGTGAGTAGATTGAACAAAAAGAATTATTCAAGTGTAAGGAAAAATCTTCAAATTGCGCAAGACTGACATTAAGGTAACTCTTATTATAACATTGAGTCCATCTTTTCGACCATTTGAGATGTTTGTTAGTAATTACGGATGCAAAGACTTTCAACCTAATATGGATCAAATGTTCTAGGAAAACTCTGATCGCATTATTTTTAAATTTGATAGAAAGTACGTGTGTACTTGCTGCTGTTTGAATAGGTTTTTATGCGTATTTATTGATATTCAGGCCACGCTTAGATGTATAATATGTTGAAAATGGTTAAAACAGGAATTTAGGTTATATTGTCAATCCATGGTATTGTTGTACTCTTGGTTGTCATATCTTTGATTCAGAAAATAAATTGAAATACATTATAGAGGGTA
Source organism: Paramecium octaurelia (assembly GCA_905182995.1). NCBI lineage: Eukaryota > Ciliophora > Oligohymenophorea > Peniculida > Parameciidae > Paramecium > Paramecium octaurelia. The sequence goes on along the minus strand of CAJJDP010000156.1, from coordinate 37,642 downwards.
GTTGTTGTTAATGTTATTTTTGGTGCAGATGTCCTTGTAGTGATTAATGCAATCATGTAGAATTTCATATCAAAACCCCAAATGGAGAAGTAAATAATTGAGCTAGTTATTTGAGGTTGTAGCTCCAATGAATAAGATAGTGAAAGGTTGCTGTCAAAATTGGGCTGACTTCACTGATAATATTAGTGTTGTATTTCCTTAAAATGCATCGAAAGAAGATAAAGCTTTAATTTTAGCAGCCACAATTTTGTTTGAGTATATGTACTTTGAGAACAAGGATGGTCCACAACCAACAAATTGAAAATATTGATTATTATTCAATTAAATCAATTCTATATCATAAAAAATAATGCAAGTTCTATTGCTAAGCAGAAATATGATAATTTTAGATAAAATCAATTTGTAGCTGTTGTGTAAAATTAAAGTTAAANTTAGAAATTGTCAAACACGATCTCAAACTTTCGATAATGAAATTGTAATTATATTTTAATAAATATAAAATATATGGAATTTATTTATTTAATAACTAAATTTGTCTCAATTTGTACAATGTGATGTCAAAGAAAAAGGGATTCATTTATTAATTGTAAAAATTGGGATTGAGTTATAATTTTAATTAGAAATTTTAAGTTAAACATATGAATCAAAGGGTATTAGTATGGTTTTCTTATAACATAGAACTCTATGAGTCATTGTTGCTAATATTAAAGCGGTCTTTATTTTTATGAAATATTAAAATATCTAATTCATATTTTTCTATGTAGTCACCACTTAATACTGACGATAGCATTGGATAGAACAATTTTTATCAAATGGCTGACTATACACTAAATTAAAACCAAACAAATTGCTTAGATATTTTAGGTACATAGGTGGGAATCTTCATTTAGTAGAAATTTGAATTTTTCTAAGTGATGATAGGTAGAACTGGTTAATCTAAGTAATTGATTAGGATTTTAGACTCCAAATGTTTTTAAAGTGTACGCTGCAAACGATTAAGGTGAGTAGATTGAACAAAAAGAATTATTCAAGTGTAAGGAAAAATCTTCAAATTGCGCAAGACTGACATTAAGGTAACTCTTATTATAACATTGAGTCCATCTTTTCGACCATTTGAGATGTTTGTTAGTAATTACGGATGCAAAGACTTTCAACCTAATATGGATCAAATGTTCTAGGAAAACTCTGATCGCATTATTTTTAAATTTGATAGAAAGTACGTGTGTACTTGCTGCTGTTTGAATAGGTTTTTATGCGTATTTATTGATATTCAGGCCACGCTTAGATGTATAATATGTTGAAAATGGTTAAAACAGGAATTTAGGTTATATTGTCAATCCATGGTATTGTTGTACTCTTGGTTGTCATATCTTTGATTCAGAAAATAAATTGAAATACATTATAGAGGGTAGTTGTTGTTAATGTTATTTTTGGTGCAGATGTCCTTGTAGTGATTAATGCAATCATGTAGAATTTCATATCAAAACCCCAAATGGAGAAGTAAATAATTGAGCTAGTTATTTGAGGTTGTAGCTCCAATGAATAAGATAGTGAAAGGTTGCTGTCAAAATTGGGCTGACTTCACTGATAATATTAGTGTTGTATTTCCTTAAAATGCATCGAAAGAAGATAAAGCTTTAATTTTAGCAGCCACAATTTTGTTTGAGTATATGTACTTTGAGAACAAGGATGGTCCACAACCAACAAATTGAAAATATTGATTATTATTCAATTAAATCAATTCTATATCATAAAAAATAATGCAAGTTCTATTGCTAAGCAGAAATATGATAATTTTAGATAAAATCAATTTGTAGCTGTTGTGTAAAATTAAAGTTAAAGCCATTTTAATTTACTATTTTTTGTAAATATTTTAGTATTAATTTTAAGAATTCAAAAAACTATAATTTTTAAGAATTTAGTGTAATATAAAAAATTGTCTATCTTGAATATATAATAGTCATTAGCCATAATGTTATTAAACTGTTCTTTGATTGATTAAGTTATTGTTAATTAATAAAACGTTAATAAGATTTAAATTAGTTAGATCTAGAATAATAATGTCTCAATTTTAAAGAAATACGGTTTTTATTCATCATTTAGGTTGCGTTTATACTTTGTATTCTTTTTGTAATAAAATTTCCAAAATGATAAGATTATATTTATAACTTCCACAACTTATTCTTATATAAATGAGTGATAATAATTATATTCTTTTATGAATTAAAATTCCATTTCTCATTACATTTAGTCTAAATGTACATAATGATATTTAAAATAGTAAATGAGTTAAATATACAAGGGGAATAAGATGAAACTTTAGAATTGTTGAATAAAAATATTGAGAATAACAAAAACAACATCAATTTATATATGAAAAAAAGTAAATTTTGTTAAATTTAAATAGCTTAACTTTTAGCTTAATTGGGTAAATTATAGGAAATTTTAAATACTTGGGATTTCGGAATTTTAAATAACATACACGATATCAATTTTTATTAAGAAAAAGGTAAGATTTGTTTTCAATATATTAGCTTAAGCTCTAAGGAATCAAAGTAAATAAAACTAGCTCATTGAATTATATGATTTTGCGATAACCTAAAATGTCAAAGATGTTTCGTTTTATTAGTTAAAATGTAAAAAAATGGGTTTCATAATCATTAGGTCGAGAATTATTTTAATAGAAGAGATATTAAGAAATATTCGAATGCTGGGATTATGGAATTAACAATAATAAAGAGCATAAAATATTTTACATTTAGAAAAGTAAATTTCTACATTTAAATTATCCTTAGTTAACTCTATAAAACAAATTTATACTCTAAATGACGCTGTAATTTCTGATGAAGGATGGAGAAAAATAGCTGAATGTTGGGATGCAGGGATCATCAATAATATCTATGATTACTCTTTCTACATCTAAAAAGGTAAATCTCAGTTTACTAATCCATAGTGTAAGCTTTAGAAAAATTAGGAGAATATAATGAAATATTGGAATGCTTAGATTTAGGACTTAAAAATAACAAATATCAATATATTTTATATAAAAAAAAAGGTAATCATGAGCGCCAATTGATTTAGGGGAAATCTTAGAGAAAATGGGAAAACAATAAGAAATAATTGATAATTATGATAAAGCAATTTCTTTAATGAAGCATCCTGCTATTTATGAGGAAAAAGGTAAGAAAATTATTAATATTGTTAGCAAATGCTTTAATTAAATAACAAAAATGGTATGAGTTGATAGAATTTTGTAATTCAAATAAATCGAAGGAATCGAATTACTTCTTTTTAGTCAAGAGTTTAAGTAATAAACAGATGGTGCTATTAAATAGTTTAAGCATTATCAGAATTAGAAGGACAAGAAGAAATTATTAAAGTATGTGATGAACATATTCATAGGAATAATATGTTTATTTATAAATCAAAAGGTTAAATTATTATTTAGATATTAGCCAACGCATTATTTAAATTAGGATTCCTAAATGAAGCCATCGAATGTTGGGATGATGCTCTTCGAATAAATAACAATTTAGAAGAATATTAAATAGAAAAAAGTAGTTTTATTGACTAAAATTAGTGAATGCATTAAAGGAATAACATAGATATCCAGAGGCACTTCAAATTTGTAATTATTTAATCCGTTTGGAATTAAATAATTAATAAGAGATGTAAAATTTGAAATGTATTAATATTTATATTCCATTTAGTGGATATCTTAGAGGAGCAAGGTAATTTTAGAGAGGCTCTAAAGATATCAAGAATGAATGAATCAATTAGAAAAACATTATACTAAGAAATTTGATGCCCTTATTAACTGCTGTTATATTATTCAAGATATCTAAATAGTTATTCTTTAAGATTCTAAAACAATTTAAATATTAGCATATAAGAAAACCTATAATCAATATATGTGTTTCTAAATTTAGCAATTCTTTATAAATTAATATCGATTTCTATCATTATAAGAATTTGATTTTGATAGCTTATGTTATAATTTATTTCTTTTTAAAATAAATTTTTATAATTCAAAATTATTTTGACTGATTCAACGAAATGTCCCCTACACAGAATATCATCTTGAAAAATTCACTTTACATAAGATGTGTTATTTTAATGATATTTGTACACTGGAAGCATATAAAACTTTAATCTAAAAGGAGGATATATCAATTTATGAGATATTGAATTGCAAAATCTGTTTAAAAAAGTGGTAGGCAAATATTTACAAATATTAATAGAATTTTAATAAATAAATTGTATTATTATTATTAAGAATTATAAAAATGAAAAATATCAATTAATTTTATAATATTATATATACAATATTATTTCATATGTAAATTGGAAATACTTTTTTACATAAGCGAATCTATTTGATCTCTTTTCTCACTTGTTATTTCCGTTAAGAGCTCGACAATTAATAAAGAAATATACACATTAAGTTCTTCTTGTTAAAATAGAAATTCTATTTTTATCGTGCAATAGCATTAAACAGATGATATTCTCTTTATCCTAATCGTTTTTCTCATTTATTTTTAAATAGTAACATTAAATAATAACAAATATGTTTTACAACAATTTGTTTTTGCTAAGATGATATTGGAAGGAAATTCTAAATCTAAATATTATTTATAAATTTTGTAAAATTAAATTATAATTAATTACTTAATTAATGGTAAATCTTAAAATTTACAATAAATAAATATCCAAAATAGAAACATGCATTTTATAAGCCAGATCAATTAAATTAAACTATTTAAGATTGTAATTCCAATATTTAATGATTGAATAAAGTACAATTTATAAGCTGCAGTAAGATTATGTAATTCATGAGAACCTTAGACTTCCACTGATTATAGTTATGGATGACTGAATTAATTCTAAATGACATCATTATTTATAAATTCTATCTTGTTGTTTGACTTGCCTCTTCAAAAATAGATGTGGCTTGCTTATCAGGAAGATGAAATCGGTAATGTACCCAAATATAGTCTGATCCTCAGAGCCTTTCTTCATTTGTTCATTATCTGCAGTATTTACTTCTCCATATAACTTCGTACAGTGGGATCCCTTTTTAGCTCAGGTACAAGGGAAATATGTTTTACAGAGTTACTAGAAAATATGAACTCTATGTTAAGAGTTTTAACCACACACAAACTATTGATATTTATGAAAAGTCAAATAATTTATTACACTTTAGCGATTATTAAATATAAAAAAAATGTAACTTCAGGGATATTGTTTAACTTTACAGAAACTTGCACACTAATTTACAAGTTATCAATAAAAAAGAGTCAGAAGTAGCACATTAAAATATGCATTTCAAATAAACTCATAATTTGATATATTATCATTTTATTTACACGATTTCAATCTATCCATCAATGCATTTTTAATTCTTTTTAATTTGCATATTAAGCATTAAAAAGACATTTTAGGTTGAAAAGTACAATCTTTAATAACAATTTGCTTTAACCTATGAAGATCTCAAATTCTCTGTAATGACACTTATCTATATGATATATTGGATAATTAAATGAAATAATTTCTATCAAATGTTATAATTATTAGTATCATTCACACAAGTTTACATTTAAAATAATGTTATCAGAATCAAAAGTACTATTCCATTTAAAAACAACCATCTTTACAAATACATTGATCAGCATAGCCTTTACAGGTAACACAATTGCTAAAAAAATTTATTTATAACGGAGAATTTCATACTATGTTTGTGTTTGATTCAAATACCAAGATATTCTTAATANATCTCATTTATAAATTTTGTAAAATTAAATTATAATTAATTACTTAATTAATGGTAAATCTTAAAATTTACAATAAATAAATATCCAAAATAGAAACATGCATTTTATAAGCCAGATCAATTAAATTAAACTATTTAAGATTGTAATTCCAATATTTAATGATTGAATAAAGTACAATTTATAAGCTGCAGTAAGATTATGTAATTCATGAGAACCTTAGACTTCCACTGATTATAGTTATGGATGACTGAATTAATTCTAAATGACATCATTATTTATAAATTCTATCTTGTTGTTTGACTTGCCTCTTCAAAAATAGATGTGGCTTGCTTATCAGGAAGATGAAATCGGTAATGTACCCAAATATAGTCTGATCCTCAGAGCCTTTCTTCATTTGTTCATTATCTGCAGTATTTACTTCTCCATATAACTTCGTACAGTGGGATCCCTTTTTAGCTCAGGTACAAGGGAAATATGTTTTACAGAGTTACTAGAAAATATGAACTCTATGTTAAGAGTTTTAACCACACACAAACTATTGATATTTATGAAAAGTCAAATAATTTATTACACTTTAGCGATTATTAAATATAAAAAAAATGTAACTTCAGGGATATTGTTTAACTTTACAGAAACTTGCACACTAATTTACAAGTTATCAATAAAAAAGAGTCAGAAGTAGCACATTAAAATATGCATTTCAAATAAACTCATAATTTGATATATTATCATTTTATTTACACGATTTCAATCTATCCATCAATGCATTTTTAATTCTTTTTAATTTGCATATTAAGCATTAAAAAGACATTTTAGGTTGAAAAGTACAATCTTTAATAACAATTTGCTTTAACCTATGAAGATCTCAAATTCTCTGTAATGACACTTATCTATATGATATATTGGATAATTAAATGAAATAATTTCTATCAAATGTTATAATTATTAGTATCATTCACACAAGTTTACATTTAAAATAATGTTATCAGAATCAAAAGTACTATTCCATTTAAAAACAACCATCTTTACAAATACATTGATCAGCATAGCCTTTACAGGTAACACAATTGCTAAAAAAATTTATTTATAACGGAGAATTTCATACTATGTTTGTGTTTGATTCAAATACCAAGATATTCTTAATAATTATTTTCTTATTTATTCAAAACATGATAAACAAGATGGAAGAGAAGATAAATGCGTTTAAAAAGGTTTATCAGATTTTTAAAATTGTTCGATTCCAGCTTTATAGTCATTTCTATTTTAGCATTCTAAACAAGTTATATTGCATTCTCAATACAAAGTGATCCTATTACATTAACATAAATCAATAAAAGAATCAAAATAAATAAGATTATGGGCATCATAATTTTTATTTACCGAAAATACATGGATCTCAAGTCGAACAATTATCTTATTATAGGATGCTAGCTTCATAGACACTAGAATATTGTTCACCTTTTTAAATATGGGATTTTCATAATATCTTTCATATTGAGTCACATGTTTTTCCAAGTAAAATTATCTAATCATCAATAAAACATGTTAAACAGCAACCTTTTGAATTAGTACCAGTTAAACAAGTCTTATTAAATTTGAAAATGATTAATACATTGATATAGGAGATTGACATATTTTTATTTTCTCAATTCTAATTAAATAATAAATAGCAAATATAAAGTAATTCACCTAATGAATTCCTAAATTTAACATTTCAAAATAAAGTGGATAGCATAAATATCATCTCATTTTAATAACTTCCCTATGTAAAAGAATCCTAGGAAATATATTTTTTCTGATCTTGACCATTGCAGGTGTTGCATTTAACATGATTTCCTAGCATATTTATTAAGATTTCTTCAACAACTTATTTCCTTTATTCTATTTTCATAATATTCACCTGAAAAATACGATGTGATTGCTAACTAAAACCCTTTTCTGGCTAGATTTCACATGTCTCACATATATGTGAATATCTCATCGATTATGAGTAACCAGAAATGCTTTTACAGTACAGTATTACTTACTCTTCATATATCCATCAGATAATTTGGAATATTACCTGTTATTAGTCATAGACCTTAGTTACAAGAATAATGGTATTCTATTGAGATTTAACTTCACATTCTAATTTCCAATATTAAAATATCCATTTTTAAACACATAAAATGATAATTGTAGTTATCTAAAAGTTGAATCACATGTTAGAAAGTTAGATGAAAGTTAATTATTACATGTTAAACAAGTATAATCGCATTATTGGTATTCTAATGAAAATCCATAACCTTCCTGTGTGAATATGAAATATTGCATTTAAATTTCATGTCTAGACTTTGGATATGATACACATTTTGTCTTGCACAATATTGTTGTTGTAATTAAATCTGAGTAATGATACTCTATTAGTTATCCTGATTTAATACTTGAATGCAACTATGGTTTCTAATGAGTTCGCTGCTTTGAAACAAGTAATAATTTCTGGATACCTTCCTTTATTGAGAATTAATAATACCTCCACATTATTATTCTTTATTTTTATTACAACTAATCTAGTTTAACAGGGACAAAAATTACCAACCTAAATTCTGTTTGAAATACATTCCTCTATATATCAGCATACTAATAATCAGAAGCCATTCATAGATTATAATAACTAGTCTTCATTTCAGCCTAGTGTTATTTTTGCCAAAATTTAATTCTAGTTTAATTTTAATATTTTAATTTCTATTAGTCTGCTCTCATTATGCCGATGCTACATTTCCTTATCAAATTTTAAATTCAACTGTCTCAAAAAATTAGAAGTGAAATTTAAAATCTGATTTCTGATTAAATGTATTTCTAATATTTAATGTTTTAATATTAGTATATGTCATCATAATCATCTAACTATGCCCTTACAGGTATTCACCATAGTTTTAATACATTTAATAATTTCTGGTTAAAAATATTGGAAATAATAATTTCAAAACGATAACTTAGATTTAAATTTCATCTAGATATTTACTTACCACTTGCTACTAAATTCCATTACAATCTTGAAATTCAAATATGATTTTTTAGAATGAATTCATCTCTTTGCCATTAGGTTGCAAGCGAAAATTAAATCTTTAATTCTTTTTCTAATATTTAGGTGATACAAGGAAAGAACATTAATTTAAGGTGATAAATTTCATCTGCTAGGCCCTGCCCCTTTAAATAAATATGCCTTACAACTTTATTCGGTATTCCGTTATTGGAATATTTAAATTAAAAGTATATATTATCAAACCAGTTCTAGTTTCTAAATTGTAAACCCAATTAGAAAGTATTACATTACTTTTTAATATATTTTCACAAATCAAAGAGCAAACTTGCTACCAGTTTAATCTAGAGTTAAAATCATTAGCCGAGAATAATATTGATATATTAAATAACCTATTTGATAGCAATAAGAAGACCACATACCATAATTATTTATAGTTAATAATATTACTATACTGTTGAAGAAAACACTAATATCTAAATCTTGTCAAAGTGGTTATTAATTTGTTTCATAAATAAATTTTTATAAATATATATATATAATCTAAACTCCTCATAATTCAACTAATTACTATATAAAAGTGTAAAATCCTTCTCGCGATGAATTTGGATATAATAAAGTGACAGTAAATAAATAATTATAATCTTTTGAATAGTCACTAGTAGTAGTACCTAGTTCACTCAGATATATCTCAATTATGATTTCATATTTATCCCAATATTAAAAAAAAAGTTGATATTGTCTCAAACAGCAGTAAGGTATATTTGACAGAATTTGGTATATTTCAAAAAGTGCAATATATTTTTTATAAACTTTAATATATAATAAGTACGAAAATAAAATATTATAAATACAATAAAGTTGATAACTATTTTAGATGTAAATTCATATAAATACTTAATAGATTAATTCTAAAGATGTACAAATATCTTCTTTGATTTTTTGGTTCTCTTGGTTGATATAAATTTCTTCTGTTTTTCATTTTTGTTATATTTACTTTTAATAATTTGAAGGATCATTTTAGACTAAATGATCAAATTTTTATTTTCAAATTTTTAATCTAAAGTTTTCATCATTAATCATTATTGGAATTCCAATTTTTTCAAAATGAGATAATTTGAAACTTAAATATTTTATTTAGAAATAATTAATATGATAAACTCAGTATTAGTTTTTGAAATGAAGAGTGAAGTTAAATTTAGTATTTAGAAATTATATAATGACAATATATATCATTTTTAATTAATAAAATCACATTCCTGAAATGCTGAAATCTATACTTGGAATTCTGCCATTTCTCATCTATTTACAGTAATCAACTTTCAATATCAAAGAAATACTTATTGCTCATGCACATTTATGCCTTACGGGCCTCTATTATATCCGGCGAGTCCTCGCATTGAACTTGACTTAGATGAGCCAGATCAAGTTGTATAGCATTAATAAAGTATTGGTTACGGTGTTTGGACAAAATATCAACCTTTTGCGTAGATTTTAGACTTGAGTATTATTATTATTTATTATTTTTAGGAAACAGAGACTAGTAAATAGATGCTACTTTAAATAAATTAAATATCATTTAAGGAGGCTAGTTTATATATTCAATGAAGCAAAAGGAGAACAGCTTTTAACTTTTAGTTGTTTCATTAGTGGTTGATTAAATTGAATAAAAATTTCAATACAGTATCTACTATTCCTTCTCTTAATCATCTGATTTGATTCAATTCAACACAAATACAATAATAGAAGGATTATGGATTATGTTTTATGCTTATTATGATATGTAATCAAAGGAAACAACATTTGGACTTTACAATATTTGGGAACCATTACAAACATAATAAATATAGGATGTACCTATATTTGCGAGTAAAATCAGACACAACATTGGTGGGATCTATTCATACAAAAACATGAATGGGATGCTAGTGTAATTAAAGTAATTCATAGGGTAGATGTCAAATTTGTTTACATCAGATATTTAGAACATTCTTTTAAATTTAGAATGGTGCGTTAATTAATTTATTAATTACGATATTTGCGAGAATCAAGAATACAATATAAGCCAAAAAAATTAGCATATGAATGGTTTTGAACTAATAGAGATGTCAACACAGCCTCTTAATTTGCCAATCTTTTTAATTTAAGGGTGGGTAAAGCTTGACCTCCCAGATGTGAACTTTCTAGAAACAATAGTATTGAGAATAACCATTAATTACAATTACAGTGATGACTCTTATATTGGAGACAGAGATGTTTTATTGAAATACTTTCAAAGTAGCATTCCAGGAGAAAATGGCTTTGAAATTTCCACCTACAGTTATTCATTTCCAATCAAATCAAGATATAAGACTTAAGAAGATGATAAAATTTATGAATATGGTGATTAGTATTCTGCAATGTTTGTAACTTGGCACTATTTTTCATATGAAATAGGCACATTGAATAATGACGGGTAACCATTATTTACCCTCTATTTTCCTTCCATTAATTAACACTACAAATACACTTGGGGCAAACCAATAAAGCACTTTACAGGAGGAACTTACTACGTATATATTGGAGGTGACAATTATGCAAACTCATACCTTCGCGGTTATGTTAGTGATATCATACTGTTTTAATATTGCTAGCCTTAAGCTTCTTTGGTTGTAGCAGGTTGTGATTACTCATGTCTAGATTGTGATGGTCCAACATCTGTAAATTGTCTGAGTTGCCATGAGAGTAGTCATAGAATATTTTCAAGATCAGAACAAACTTGTAATTGCCAGGAAGGATATGTAGATGTAAATGGAGAATATGAATGTGTTTCAGTAGCACAAGCATTTTCATATATTAATGAATAAGAAATTGAATTGTATTGCAATTTAGAAGGTTACATAAGATGCGAAGGATCAAATGTTGAGTGTAACATAGGGTATTTCTTATTTTAAAACTAATGTGTTAAATGGTAATACTATGTTTATTTATTCTAGTCCAGAGTAGAGCTCATCATATAATGAAGTTTATGTCAGTTGTTTTGATTGTATTTCTAGTCCAATTAATTTTGGCTAATCATTAAAATGTACTATGGATGCAACAACATTTTACTTTAACTCACAATACACATATGAGGTAGTCTTTAGAGATGAGTACCACGTGAGTTTTTATGAAATGCAAATGTAGGATGACTAGACATACATCACTAAATTATGTGTTGGATGTATTGGGAATTAATTATGTAAACCAGGGTACTATTTTACAGGAGAAGAATGTTCTCTTTGCATTTAATATTGTTTCATTTGCTTAAACTCGTTTTCATGTGAAAGATGTTAAATTGGATATTATCTAGGTGCACATAATCAATGTATCTAATGTCCCTATTGTAAAGAATGCTTTCTATTTGATGATTTATTATGGTGTAGTGCTTGCGAAGATGGCTAAATATTATAAAACAACGAATGTGTCTCATGTGGTTAAAATTGCAATAGTTGTGATGAATAAGGATATTGCAACTATTGTAATGGAGACCCTTCAAAATATTACCTAACTGTGGATGGAAAAAATTGCAGAGAATGCAATATTGAAAATTGCATTTATTGTTTTGAATATGTGATTATTTCAGGACAATATTCTAACACATTAGATATGAATTTCAATGTATTCAATTTTACTACAACTTAAGTTACTACTGCTTGTGCTCTTTGCAAACCAAACTATCACTATAATCAAGGAACAAACCAATGTGAATTGAAGTCAAATGATGATGGTTGTGAATTTGCACTTATTTTAGCTTAAACTGCTGAATAGGTATGTATAATCAGCCTTAAAAATGATGATGCTGTTTAAGTTGCTTCTTGTTCCTCCCTTCAACATTGCAAATAATGTATTCATCAATACATTGCAAATGAATCATACTGCGTTTAATGCGAAGATGGATACTACTCTGGAGTACTGACTGGACAATGTCAATTGTGTAATAATAATTGCAAGACTTGTCTACAATAGAATAGCATTTATAAAGACTATTGGAAATGGAGTGTGAAAGCATTCTATAAATAATTTATTAATGTTAACAGTGAGAATTCCTTTGAAGATTAAGGGTAGGCTAAGGCTTAGTCTGATTTAGAGATTATTTGTACATCCTGCTAATTATCTTACATTCTCTATGAATAATAATGCATCAAGGGATGTGAATAGAGCTGTAAATAATGCGAAATTATCGATGGAAAAGCTACCTGCATTCAATGTTAAGAAACTGACTCTGGATTTCTCAAAAGCAAAGACCTAAATGGAAAATGTCTTCAGTGTCCATCCAATTGTATTGCTTGCATGGAAAGAAACCCACAGGAAATTTTAGATATCAACCCACATTACATTTAGAATGACAATAACTCATAATATTCCAGAAAATGTTATGAAAAGTCAAAAAAGGAGGATAAGTATTATTTTGATTTCTTAACTTAAACAATAACAGTTTGTACAAACTACCTACATTGTTATAAAAAATATATAGTTTAGTAGCATGTATTTTGTGATTTCATTTAATACTCATAGTTGCTTAAGGATAATTAAAATGATTAATTTAAACAAAAGAACATTTTCTTAGGTGAATTTTACAATTCTGATTATCTTAATTCTTTTGAATCTTAATTGCTTTATAAGTATTTAAACGAAGTTCAAGTAAGATATGTGGAATTCTAATTTACTATAATGCAAGGTAATCAAATGGAATGCATCTTTGAAGCAGACATACAATTTTATTCACTTTTATAATAAAACATATTTACATTATAATAGGTTGACATAACATTTTAAGGTGGAATTACCCCTACTATTGTATCTATATTCAATGAAATATCCTTAAGTAATTACACTAACGTTACTTTTAAGAATATTCATTTTAACTTTGATATGTATCAGTCTCCGTTTTTCATCACTTTGTTTAACTTAAGGTTGGAATTGACTCTGTCCTTCGAAAATTGTATTTTTTCTATGCCAAAAAGAACTTAACAGAACCATTCTTTAGCAATAAGATCTAACATCCCTTACGTTGTTTTATTAGAGAATTTTACAATTCAAAACTTTTATGTTTCATCATCTGAGATATTTACGTTTATATCTTTGGAACGTACTCTTAAATTTTCAATTTAAGTAAAAAATTTACAAATTAAAGAATCCTATTTTTATAATTCAACTCTATTTAAATTTCAGGCTAATCATAGTAACTTGCCTTAAGATTCATATGTGAATTAAATTTCAGTAACGGATACAATATTCATCTCTTCCAACTTAATCACTAGTTAAGGGCTCTTACATTACACTACTGGATCATTATTAATTAAGTAAATATACCTTTCAAATGTGCAAATTATAGAAAATTCCTCTTTTTTTCTTTTTTCTCACTTAACATCACTTTAGATTATTAATTTAACTTTACTTGATTCATAAATAGTCTAAAACTCAAATTTTATTTCATCGAATATCATACATCTCAAAGATGGTACCATTAACAATACTTAAATTAAGAATAGTAGCTTAATAAATAATCAAGTTGAATATTCAAAATCAGAATTAGCCTTGTAGTCTAGCTCTAAAGCTTATATAGAAAATTATCGAGTTTTAAACACTCAATATGACGACCAACAACAAGTAATAAAAATAATAAAATATGTTGAAATAGCTTAATTATATTTAAATTTAGTTGATTTTTCTTTTCTGAATGGTCAACTAACAACAGAAATATTATAATAAGAGATTTCGTATTATTCCTCTATTATATATTTTGAGTGTTAACTGTGTTATTTAGAAGGCATAAAATTATTCAGAGGACATGGATTACCTGAGATGACTTTGCTATACTCAGAATAATTGGATATTAAAAATTTCAGCATCTCCTCAAATTAAATGTACCTGACTAAATCTTTGCATAGTTCATACGAATGCACTGAGAAGTTTGCTTACAAAAATATGCATTTTTTCTTGTATATAGGTTTCTACTAAATTGTCAGTATCAATTCCTTAGAAGTATCAGATAGCTTAAGTATCAATAACCCATTCGTCATCCTTTAAGGGTATGATTTAATGTAGAGACTATTGTAAGAAGTTATAACAGTTTTCAATGTCAAATTCTATTCAAATTTGCTTTTGATAACTGGTTCCAATAAATAAACAGCTTTACTATCCATCATATCTTAATAAAATTGCTCAATAACCCTTTAAAAGTTAAACTATACTGGAAATCATCTAAATGAATATTTTCAGGACTAAACAAGAATATCGGCAACTACAGCGTTCATCTAATTATATTAGGGATATGTTTATATATCAAACTCTGATTTCTTTTAAAATATAATTACTAACTCAAGTAATTCGATTTTATATATCAAATCAACATAGGTGTAAATAAGTTCATGTAGATTTTCATATAGCAACGATAAGATTTATGGTTCTCTAAGTCGTCACCTCTTATATTATGAATATTAAGATTTAAGTAATATCAATTTGCTCAGTATTTTCCCTATAAAGTCATTAAGTGGAAATGGCATGATTATTACCCAGTCATTAATTTTTGATAAGATAATTATAAATCAATCCTATGCTACAACTGGGGGAGCATTCAATATTGTTACTTAAGGGAAAAGTTCAATAGTAATTGTAAATTCATCCTTTTAAAATACATTTAGTTTATCAGATACATCAACATTCTCGGAAGGTGGATGTTTATATATCGATGGTTCTGAATCATAATTAACGATTGTCATAAAGAATACGATAATTCAAGAATCTTTTAGCAGACATGATGGAGGAGCAATTTACATTTTGCCATCCAAGAGTTATAACTGGATTGAATTGGAAAATTTAAGAGTATCGGATTGCTTTTCTTTGTAAAACTCCTTCTTCTCTTATGATCCTCCAAATATAGGATCGCTGAATACTCAAATAATGTTCAGAAACATAAACTTCTATTCAACAAAACAGGGTTTTGACAGATTCATTCAATCCATAAATAAGTTCACAGAAAATGAGGCTTTTTAAGTTGCTTATTCTAATCCGTAAATATATATTCGCTATGGATTTATAAATATACTAAATTGTAGCTTCATATCATCTCATTTTCAATATTTAATCTAAATCAAGTAGGCTTATAATATCAGTTTATAAAACATAACAATTTAAAATAGCACATTTTTGTTATCTCCTTTAATTGATTTAAGCTTAAAAGAATGTAATATAATTTGTAAATTTTAGAATTTAATGGCTAAATTTTAATAGACAACCTTAAGATATTAAATGTATAGGAATCTGATAAATCCATAGGAGGGGAGTGCTTAAAAGTGAAATCAAGTGCAAGTTCCGAATTAGAATGTCCTTTATCATTACCTTAAATATCTTGGTCATATAAACCAACTGATGATACCAAAAAAAAGCAGGAATTATTAATTTGCAATTTATTATCTATCTTAAAATATAAACCAACTAATTTAGGTTTAGTAATGGTTAAGTCAATCGATGGAACTCATTAACTAATTTTTAATAATATTATATTTTAGAATGTAAATTGCAAAACTTGTTAATATGGAATTTTTCAAATTTTTGATATTTAACAACAAAGATCCCATTAAATAGTATTTTCGTCAATAACAATTCAAAATTGTGTATGTGGTTAAGCAGGGTGTTTGTCAATAATGAAAAATCCTAGTGATTTAACCATTCATAATGAATTATTTGAGAATAATCGATTTTTATAATAGAATAAACTTGAATTAATTGAATTCTAATAAAATTACTAAGTAACTATTTCAGGTGGGGTATTTGAAAATAATTCTGCCCATAATGGTGGTTCATTATTTATTTAGGAGAGTAACATATTGATTCAAAATAGTTTGTTTTACAAGAATTCTGCAAAAATTGGAGGTGCCATTTATTATTTTTCTGAATAGACTTAATTAGATTTTTTTAAAAGCAAATTCTTAAATAATACAGCTTATATAGCAGGTGCAGTTTACTTTAAAAATTAATCCCTTCAATTAATTAATGAAAATGAAATTGAATTTTCAGATAACAATTCAACTTAGTTTGGTAACAATGTATTTGAGAAGGCACGTTCGTTGTCAATATCAATTGATGGTGGCAAAACCATCTTAAATAAAGAATTAATGAAATAAAACTCAGACGAAATCATCGAATAAATAACAGTCACTCCTTACAAAATTTTAGGATATTCATCCTTAGTGAATTATTTAACACTTCCATCAGGTCGAAGTATTTCATCATATCAATACTTCGATCAATATACAAACTCTTTTATTCCTTATAACTTAACTTTTCGAATTATTGCATTGGATAAATTCAACAAGTAAAATAAGGGTCTGTATGATTCAAGTTGCACTCTAAAACCAATAACATTTAATTTAACTTCATAATAAGAAGTCAAAGAAGTTGCTTTTAGTTTGTCTAAATACCATGTTTTCTTTGATAATTCCACTGGTGACTTTAATTTAGATGATTTAATTATCTACTGGAATCCCAATTATGATTTGGATTTGGTGTTAAGGATTTCAATTTAATGCCACCATATATCAGTTCCGTTGTATCTTAAAGAACCACCTTATTTAATTTAGGATTATAATACGAACTATAAGTTGTTAGTAGATATTAGAACATTCTAATGCTAGATTGGGGAGTTCTTAAATAAAACAACAGGAGGCTGCATACTGTGTGATAAATTCTAAAACTAATACTAACTCACAAGAAATGCCTAAAATTGCAGTTTTAAGGATGATATGAAAATCAGACTGATAGAGTCTTCAATGATTGAATTGAGACCAACATATTGGAGAGCATATAACCATAGTTAAACCATAGAATATTGTTACCACATGCCAAAAAATTGCTAAGGAGGATGGAACCCAGGAGATAAATCCTGTTTAATAGGACATATTGGTGCTCTGTGTGAATAATGTGATCTCTATAATAGCAGAGGTTAAGGTTCATTTTATTTAAGTTCAGCTTATTCATGTTTAAATTGTAAAATAACTATTTACAATATTCTTTCTATAATTTTTGTGATCTTTTGGACATTACTGTCAACTTTAATTTCTGTTTCTAGCACCACAGAAATGATTTAAGAATTTATAGCAGGACTAAGATTAAGATTGTTTGGAGTTAAGTTTCCAATCAAGCAAATATCTTCTGCAATCCTAATAAAAGTTCTAACAAATTACTTATAAATCATATCTACTCTCCTTAAATTTTAACTAGAATTACCACCAGAGCTCTCAGCAATTATTAGTAGCTGTTCCAGTCCAATTGAATCAATGGCATTTTCACTTGATTGTTACTTAGTTTAATTTGCTGATATATTGATCATATATTTCAGAATAATCTGGAGCTTTATCATGGCTTTGTCCTATATAATTTTATTTGTAGGCTTAGGAGGGTTGGCAATAGCAGTTCGGCTAATCAATCATAACTTCTCATTTTTTACGATATCACTTATATATTTGTTCATTTTTCTACAACCTAGTTTGATTGGATAGCTTATATCTCTGTTATCATATAGATAAATATCTGATGAGTTATGGATTTCAAGTAATGTGGCTTATAGATATGATACGTCCACTCATCTTAAATGGATTATTGCATTTGATATTCCTTTGTTAATTATTCTATGTATTACAATCCCGACAATTCTTTGGTATGGAGTTTACAAAAATAAACATAACCTCGATAAGACTATCACTCGGAAGACATGGGGCTACTTATACCATGAGTATACTAAAAATGCCTATTACTGGGAAACAGTTAAAATATTTTAAAAGGAGATGATAATCTTGGTTCGTATTTATTATGATGATTTCATTACTATCAAAGCCTCATTAATTTTTTTATTGCTCTTTTCTTACAGTCATTTTGCAAAATCCATAAATCCTTATATGACGAAGTAATTGAATTATCTAGATTAGTAATCAATCATTATATGTGCCATTTCAATAGTCTTAGCTTGCTCAATTCATTCAGCGCAATAGCAGGATCTTAATGAAATTATCTGGCCTTTTTATGTCGTTATTGGAAGTCTCAATAGCTTTTATATACTTAAACTTGTTATTTCAATACTCTTAGCCTATTTAACAAGGATATTTGATAAAATAGATAATGTGAAATAAAAAATATATAGTATCCTACCTGTTAAATTTCGTACTCATCCTAAAATTTAGAAGATATTAGAAACTCGTTAAAATTAATTAAGCAGAATCCAAAAAAGATTTAGAATTCTAAAAGAATACTTATTAGCTGTCTCAAGAGACAATCTAAAAGTAAGAAAGTAAACAAATTATAATAATTTTAAGGTCTAAATAAGAATAATTTAATCAGAGAGAAAGCAGCTAATAGCTTCATAAAATGATTTTATAGTACTCCTTAAAAGGTAATTCTAAGTTTTCTGACCATAATAGAAGGTAAAGCTAAATCTAAACAAATCAAAACTTTTCAAGAATTTCTTTAAAACCTGAAGAGGACCATGAGAATTAATTTTGGAGGACTTAGACATAAAGACAAGAATCACAGATTCTTTGATAGTTTTTTGATTATTTAATATACCCATTCTACAAATTTTATAGTGTTTTTTAATTTGTAATGATACACCAAATTATAAATAGCACAAACTCTTCAACTAAATGTTAAATAAGCATATTACAATTTAATAACTCAATTCAAGTTGGATTGATTGACAGCTCTTTATTCAATATTTTCTATTACAAATAAGCAACAAGATATATTATTTTACTCTACTTTTAATAATGTTAAGACTGTTATAACAACTCCAAATTATTGTTAATATGTCTTATCGACTAAGAATATTTCAAAAAATGATTAGTATAATATTATATTATTAATTTTATTGATATTACATTATAATAGCCTGCTATAGCTTTACATTTAAGAAGTAAGGCCAACTGTTGATCAATTGATTTTCATTCGTTCTTCAGATATAAATGAGAAATATGGATAGAATTTTTGAAGAAATTGAAAGAATAATTTAACAAGAAATCTATTGGAATTTTCGCTATATTTTTTAATGATGATATTATCATAATTCTATAAAGTTTTTCTCAAAATAGCCTTCCTGTTTATTTAGGTCAGTATTATTAAAGATCGATTCATCAATTGTGAATAGGCGAAAGTCTGCATCATTTAAAACATGGCATTCATTTGGTTATTTTATGAACATAATTTTTGAATTCTCAATTTATATTGTTTACTTTCTGATAGGTGATCCCAGGTTTTCATTTTAATCAATTGAGTCCATATGTGAAACATCATATATCTAAATATTTTCCATAGGCACATTTTTATTATTTTCTTCAAGGTTTGCTTGATCTTAAACTTTTGGAAATGATTTAAGCCTTATTCCAACTTTATGAGCATATTTAAGCTCATTCTAGTTGTAGGTTGATTAAATTAAAAATTACATTTTTGCTTAAGTATAAATTATATTGGCAATGCTAAGTTTTTTAATCGCTACTCTTTGAATCTCATAATAATATTATAAAAACTCAGCTTTGTTAATGGATAATCCATTTTATAGAATATCAATAATTTTACCATACCAATTATACTTGAATTTTATATTAGCCATTTCTGGATAATACATTCGAATTATCTTTTCAACACATTCCTTTTCTAATTTTTACTCATTTACCAATAAGCACAAATGTGACAATACCAATATAATAGAAACAATCGATCCAATATCTGCCAACACTTCTGATAGTTTTGGATACTCGATAAACTACTCTTACGCTATTTCACTCAAACTATAAGCTAAAACCAAATATGTGGCTCTATGGAATATAGTTGAAAAACTCAGTGTGTCTACAGATTAGGATATTAAGACCATATCAACTGGGAATTCTTTTATAGTTTCAGAAGGAAATAAGAATCCTTAATCAACAGTTGTCTTTGATATTCTTATTTGACTCTGAAAATACATGGTTGTATCATTATTCAGCATTGTTAATGATTACTTTTTCACATTTTCAACTTACATACTTTTTGGATTATACTCTTTAACATAATTATTCATGAGCATTGCATGTCCTTATTATTTCATGTAAATATCCACCATTGATTAATTTGCACACTTTTGCCCTTCCAGTAGAAATAAATCAATGCACGTGCCAAAGGATAATATGTAATCAATTTAGGGGTTATCATTTGAATTCTCTAAATTCAAATTTAATTCTAAATTCTCCAGGATTATTTCTGAATTATTGTATCGACTGGATTTTGAATTAAATTCAAATGATTTCGACTCAACTAATTATTGGTTTGAAAATTTCGAAAGGATTGGTTGTAATATGATATTTTAAGGGTCAAACGGATCCATTTCATTTTCTCTATAACTTTTTCTCATATAAAATGAAGAAATGGTATCCTACATGTAGAAATATTTTTCAGCTTATGAAGTTTAAATACTTGTTATTTTTGGTAATAGAGTATTACTTTACCACTGAATGATTTAATAACAGAAATAAGCCAGACACGAGCCATACAAGAATAAAGTAGCAATTCCCCCAAATATTGATTTGTACTCAGGATTAAGATCTATAACAGATGGTCGAAATATTACACCAAATCTGTCTATCTATTTGATGCCTTGAGCTAAACCCCCCAGCATTTGATTAATTATTAAATTTTTTTCAAATCAGATTATAGATTTTTGTTATAATGCTCAGATTTTGAAACTACTATGATTCTACCAATATCCATTTTAGTTAATTCCGACAATTAAGAAGCGAAAGAATCTTTGAGAAATAATAATGAATTTTTAAACAGTTATCAATTTGAGATATCTTCAATGATATTATCTACCATAATTAAACAACATAAATTCTACTCGAAATCTTTTTCAGAAATTTAGTAATGTTGTAAATAAACACAATGTAAACTATTAACTTTAACTCTATCATTATAAATAAATTTAAGGTCAAATGCTCAAAATCTAGCATTATTAATATAATGTAATTAAATATATTATAGATGTAACGTTAAAATCAAATAATTCAAATTTCACCTTTTTATCATCATGAATAAATAACAAATTTGTTAAAATATGTGCAATACATTCAAGTGAATTGGAACACTCAATCTCAATTGAAAGGAAGTTCTCTATATTTTGTTATGTTAATACAAAAGAAAATGTAAGATGTATTTGCAAATTTACTTTACTCGTGCTCTACTACATGTATATTAATAAACAAATAGATAAACGATGTAACAAATTCAATTGCTTTAGCGATTCTGTAAATTATTACAAAAATGAAAAAAATAAAAAAGAACCAATATAGCAATACTTACCTTGGGTTTGACATAACAAATATATAGATGTTAACTTTAATACTATAAAATAGTTAAGTTCCAATTTTAATTGAAATCCTTTAGAATAGACTTAGCTAATGAGGCTGAGACTATAATTCTATTGAACAGAATGAGAGTTTAGTTTAAATAATATAAGTGAAATTTGAGACTGTTATCTATAGTAAATGACTACTATGCTATATAGAGAGATAAACTACTGATACTAATGGTTTTATTCCCATGGCAAGCTTATATTCAATATTCTTCAAATCTAATAATGGACATATGCGGATAAATCATAATATATTTTGATAACTACTAAAGCTAAAAGAAAAGAAGAATTTGATTTGTTATTCTCTTTTAGCATTTTGGTTTCTAGAACAATTACAAATAAAATCCATCAAAAAAAAAATGAATAATTAACTTAGTTGATTTTCAATCTTAAATTAGCCAATATAGATTGTAATTGCCGAAAACGCTGTTACAGCGTTTGAGAAGAATTGGATTTATCAACATAGTTGAAACAATAAAAACAATCCTTTAGATGGAACTTCAAGTAAATTTAGTCTGAGAGAAATTCAAAAACCATTCTGAATTCAACTTTTCTCAGAAAAATATAAATGATGAAGAGAGGCTTGTAAAATCCTAACCTGGAATTAAAATTGAACACAACTTCAATTTTCAACACCGAAATTAGAAGAAATGGAAAAGACAATCTCATAAAAGTTTTATAAGGGATTTTTCTTGCAATAGATTTATCAACCATACAATGAATCAAATTTCCATAAAATAATATAAGTGAAATGCAATATATTTATGGGTAATATGAAATCGTAATTGATTTATTTATACTGCCAAAATCTACTAGACCTTTAAGAGGAACCTTAAGAATTGAACAATTTAGGGTAGTTTAAATATCTAAATTGATTTGGAGGTTCCGAATAAAATAAATAAAGAATTAGGAGATGAGCAGCAACATGGAACGATGAAATTGGATAAGAGGTAGATGGAATTTATAGCTTAGGTAAGTTAGCTTATTTTTTCATTATTCTATGAAATTTTAATATAAGGTTTTTGGAAAGAGAAATTATCGAATTATTTGACTCTAGGTAGAATTCAATTTATGAAATGCTTAGCTAGCGCCTACGAAATAGGAGATTATTATAATCTTATCATTCACCTTATAGATTACTTATTTACTATTACAAAATTTCTTAATCTATATCGATCCAGTTAATAAAATCCACCATCTCTATGACTCTCACTAATTACTCTGATTTTCACTACTAATAATATGATTCTCCTCCACGAGAGATAGGNTGACATAACAAATATATAGATGTTAACTTTAATACTATAAAATAGTTAAGTTCCAATTTTAATTGAAATCCTTTAGAATAGACTTAGCTAATGAGGCTGAGACTATAATTCTATTGAACAGAATGAGAGTTTAGTTTAAATAATATAAGTGAAATTTGAGACTGTTATCTATAGTAAATGACTACTATGCTATATAGAGAGATAAACTACTGATACTAATGGTTTTATTCCCATGGCAAGCTTATATTCAATATTCTTCAAATCTAATAATGGACATATGCGGATAAATCATAATATATTTTGATAACTACTAAAGCTAAAAGAAAAGAAGAATTTGATTTGTTATTCTCTTTTAGCATTTTGGTTTCTAGAACAATTACAAATAAAATCCATCAAAAAAAAAATGAATAATTAACTTAGTTGATTTTCAATCTTAAATTAGCCAATATAGATTGTAATTGCCGAAAACGCTGTTACAGCGTTTGAGAAGAATTGGATTTATCAACATAGTTGAAACAATAAAAACAATCCTTTAGATGGAACTTCAAGTAAATTTAGTCTGAGAGAAATTCAAAAACCATTCTGAATTCAACTTTTCTCAGAAAAATATAAATGATGAAGAGAGGCTTGTAAAATCCTAACCTGGAATTAAAATTGAACACAACTTCAATTTTCAACACCGAAATTAGAAGAAATGGAAAAGACAATCTCATAAAAGTTTTATAAGGGATTTTTCTTGCAATAGATTTATCAACCATACAATGAATCAAATTTCCATAAAATAATATAAGTGAAATGCAATATATTTATGGGTAATATGAAATCGTAATTGATTTATTTATACTGCCAAAATCTACTAGACCTTTAAGAGGAACCTTAAGAATTGAACAATTTAGGGTAGTTTAAATATCTAAATTGATTTGGAGGTTCCGAATAAAATAAATAAAGAATTAGGAGATGAGCAGCAACATGGAACGATGAAATTGGATAAGAGGTAGATGGAATTTATAGCTTAGGTAAGTTAGCTTATTTTTTCATTATTCTATGAAATTTTAATATAAGGTTTTTGGAAAGAGAAATTATCGAATTATTTGACTCTAGGTAGAATTCAATTTATGAAATGCTTAGCTAGCGCCTACGAAATAGGAGATTATTATAATCTTATCATTCACCTTATAGATTACTTATTTACTATTACAAAATTTCTTAATCTATATCGATCCAGTTAATAAAATCCACCATCTCTATGACTCTCACTAATTACTCTGATTTTCACTACTAATAATATGATTCTCCTCCACGAGAGATAGGTATAATTTAGATTGTTTATGTATATATATTAGCCTTCAAATTTTCTTATTTTCACTGCTTTTACAATAATAATTAGATAATCTTAGATATTATCCAGATTATTTGATATCATTTATCATCATTTTTTATGCTTTGACCTGATAGTTTGCCTTTAATAATATTTTTGATTTCTTTAATTTTAATACAATATTGAGTAAGTACATAAAGTTAATTGTTGTTGCTAATCTAGAGCCCACTATTTTTATTTTTTTGATTTCATTCATTTTTAATTCATATATTATATATTTTCTTATTACTCTGATTAATATTGAAGTTTCTATTATATAGCATTTTCTATTACTCATATTTTTTATTCAATATTAAAAATGATTCCCGCAAACTTAGATGACGTAGAACTTAATCAGAAACATATTTAAACTAATATTCCAGAATAATTAAATCCTAGCTTTGAAGAGGATTAGTCTCAAAAGCAATAATTGGAGATCTAAAATTTGGTGAATCAAAACTCTCAATAAAAATAATCAATTGGATTAGATGATAAAGTAGAATAATTTAATCCTCAGACTGTTGAAATGATGTACTAAAAAGGTTAACTATTCTTATTATTTTTAGCAAATACTTTAACTTAGTTGAATAAAATTGAAGATGCTAAATAATTATACTAAGATATAATTAAAATAAATCCAACACATGAACTATCATACCAAAAAATAGGTATTTATATTTATAATAATTTAGGTGATATCTTAAGAAATTTAAAACTCTATCAAGAAGCAAAGGAATATTATCTTTAGTGCATCTCAATAAACTAAAATAATTCAGACGCCTAATTTGGAATTGGTATCATTTTAGTATATTTTAAGGTGAATGCTTAAAGGAGACTTACAAAGTTAATGAAGCTTTATAATATTATATCAAGGCTGTTGAAATAGACTAATCTAATTTAGAATATTAATTTTCCTATGGTAAATATTATGGTTTAAAATAATTAGGGGATTGCCTAAGATATTTACAAAAATATCATGAAGCAATAATTGCTTATGATAAATGTTTAATGTTGGACTCTAATCATGCTGACGCTTATGCAGGAAAAGGTTTGAAAAATAAAATAATTATATAAGGAATATGTCTATAATTTATAAAAAGTTTTGAGGAGGCGCTAAAAAACATTAACTAATCATTAGAATTAAAAAATAATTCTTATTTAGGACTATATGGGCTTGGTAACCATTTAATTTAATTATTAGGGTTTCATTTATTTGAAAAGGGGGAAACTCAAAAGGCATTTAAGCATTTATATGAAGCTTTGGCTATAAAACCCTAACATCTTTATATATTAGATTTCATAGGTATATTGAGATCAATTTTTTTAAAGGTGGATGTCTACTCAAAATGGATCAATATGAATAGGCGATTGAATAATTTGACAAAGTTTTGGCGATTGATCCTTAAAATGTTGATATTCTAATTAAAAAAGGTAAATTTAATTTTTTTCAAATATTTTAAGGTCAATGCCTATCTTAAATTAAGCAACATGAATAAGAGCTTGAATGCTATGACAAAGCCTTGACCATAAATCCGAACAATAACAAAACTTTAAAACGCAAAGGTAAACTTAAATCAATTTTTCAAGGTGGATGCCTATTTGTTTTGGGTAAATATGAAGAGGCAATTGAGTGCTATCTCTAAGCTTTGGCCATCAAACCTTAACAGAAAAAAGTTTACTAAATATTAGGTAAATTCAAAGCAATTAAATAAAGGTAGTTGTCTAGAGGAATTGGGTTATTATAAAGAGGCAAATAAAAGCTTTGACAAGGCTTTAGATATAGATCCTTTAAATTTTGAAGTTTTGATACTGAAAGGTACTATTGAAATTATTTTAAAGGCATATGCTTAATGAAGAGGGGAAAATTTGAAAAAGCAATTGAATGCTTTGATAAAATATTGGCCGTCAATCCTAATTATGAAACATCTTTGATTAGCAAAGGTATATTTTAAAAAAGTATTTCAAGGTGGTTGTCTAGGTTTGATGGGTCGTTTTTAATAGGCAATAGAATGCTATGACAAAGCAATTGCCATTGATCCTTCAAATTTAAGTTATTATGGTTGCAAAAGTAAAATTAAATCATTTATATTAAGGTGATTGCCTATTTGGATGGGGTAAATATGAAGAGGCGATTGAATGTATTGACAAAACTTTGGCCATAGATCCCTAAAATATTAATTCCCTAACTTTAAAAGGTATGGTTAATTCAATTATATAAAGCAAAATCTCTATTTCGCCTTCATCAATTTAAATAGGCACATGAATACTTTGAGAAAATTTTGGCCATCAATCCACTAGATTTTAATGCTTTAAATGCCAAATAGATCTTAAGTACATTTATTTGAGATTTATGCATTGAAAATATTGTTTAAATAATCATAAAATAAAATTGATTTACATATCTGTATGATATTCGAGAGGGTCTAAATAAACATTAATTAAACCACATGAAATTGTTGTGCAAATTACCCATTAATTTATTTTTTCATCCCCATTATAAATCCTTCCAGAACAATTAGATATTAATAAAATAATTCAAGCAAATTATTCTAAAAACAATGTTCTAAAATCCAATTTTATTCATTTTATATTCTCCTTTTTCAGTATAAACGTGATGTATGCTAAATTCTAAATAGTTTGTCTCTAAATAATCAAATAAAATAGTGCTACTTTTAAGTTGTAGAATACAACTTCTACTACCCGATACTTTATCTGATCATAATGCATTCCAATCACAAAAAAAAATGTGAGTCTTGTGTAACTACTTTTTAAAGCTTCTTAATCTATTCCCTTTTTTTGATGAATATTGGTTGTTGATATGCTGTTCTACAATACCCAAAGGCATTTATAATCCATCTCCAAACAATATACTGTGAGAATTTTTGAGGACTGACTGAGATCAAAGAACTTTTATCAAATCAATTTATCCCTTTACATATCGTACAATGAATACATCGCTTTGCCTGTATAAATGTCTGTACTTATTTGAAAAGATAAAATACAATTATTGTTGAATTAATGGACGTATTGTGAGCAGCAACGACTAAAAATTAACATATGAATTTTCGGCTCTTAATCACTCTTTGTATCAATATTTTGGCTGACAGATTACGAGACATGGTTATTAGTGTTTCCTTCAAATATGCGCTGTGCAATTAGGTTCAAAGTCTACGCTAAAACAATACATAAAAATGACTAAATAGATTTCGCACTAATAAACTTTTTCTCTATCTTATTAGTGATATCAGGAATAGCATTAACAATGAATAAATTACACCACAAGCACACCTGTCTCAAATTATAAATTTTTGCTTCTTTTACTAATGAGTAAGAATCGTCCAAAATATTGCTCTTTCTGATATATGACTGAACTTAATTATCATTCAATACTTTCACAATTATTCCTTGCACAAATATTATGTTGATGGTTAAGCGAAACTGTTACTTGTGATGCTTAGGCTTCAGTTCCACTTTGATCTTAGTAATGTTGCCAAAAAATTCTTGAAAATTATTAGATAAGTTGCCAATGTCCCAGATTGTACTGATGTTTGTGATCCTATGTTTTTTGAATTAAAATTATTAGAAGTATATACTAATGAAGCTCATATAACTTGTGGTGCAATGCAATCCAATTATGATGGATGCAGCATTAGAAAATCAAATGAATTTCAGCAATAAACAATTTAAATTATCCAAACCATTTAAAACAATTCTTGCTACTTGAAACAAAGATGATATAATTAAAGATAAAATTGTCTTTATCGCAACAATTTTAATGCTAGGAAGAGAAATCTGATTAATAAATTAATGGTTTTTTCAAGTTTTTTTAGGGGAAACACATGAAGATTTAATGTTAAGAATGTCAGAGTTTTACAGTGTAATATCACTACAATTATGTTAATTATTATGCTTATCAGTTATCATATTAAGAATAAATTCTAAATATACAAGAGGATATTCTGAAAAAGTTGTTGGAACTTTAAAGGAAGCTATTGGCTAAAAGTTTTTAATTAAGATATAGTGAACTTAAGCTTATAAAAAACATGATGAAACTGCTGTTAATTGCCTAATATTAAATCAATTAGAGGATTAACTTTTATCAGGAGGATGCGATGACAAAATAAAAGTTTGGTTGCTGGAAATAAAATCCATTACACTCAATTACTTTCTCATTAGTATCCTCCTTATCGCTAACGATTTAGTATTTACCATTTCCTACTTCACTTATTCTTTTGATCAAGTATTAACTACATCTATTACCTATTCCTAAAGTATAGATTCTAGTTACTGCTAGATTATTATCTTAAATCAGTTTAATAATTGGACCAGCACCATCCTCTCCATCAGGAAGCAGATATACATTTCAGAGTTGTATTCTTGTTTTTGCTACAATTTTGCATTATATACCAACTCTGTTAAAGGAATGATTATATTAGTTCCTCCCATATCAGCATCCATTAATTCAACACTCATAATAGCTAAATCTAATAAAAGCTGAGAATATTTTTAGGAGACCTCAAATAATGGTTAAAACTACTACCAAATGAAATTATATTAAACTCAGAATCTTAAGGTAGACTTTTCAAAAATAGAAACATTCTTTTTGCTTTTTGTTCCTTGATCCACTTCTATTTATAATGAATAACTAATTGCCTCTATTAATTACTTGATCCTCAGCTATTCTTTACCCTTTAAATATTATGTATAAGCATCATCTAACTAAACATCATTAAATTTTGGAATGAATGTTAGCACAATATTTTTAATATTACAAGGCATCATTATTAGTATATCTTGGCACGAGGTAAATTAACTTCATCAGATGAAAAAAGTAAAGGATATATTCAAAATTAATTTTCAATTGTTTATTTGGTTCAATTTATCCTATTTTCACTTTCTTTATTTAAGGAAAATTCATATCCTAACCACTAGATGCCATAGTCTATCTTTACGCTAGCCCTTCCTGATATTCTTATTTAGCCTTTTCCATCTCCTTTATTACACTATAAACTTTTGTTTCTCCTAACTCTACAACCATTTTAGTAATAGCTGCATTTTCATTAATTGAAAATACATATTCCAGTTCTACGGGCTCTTGTTGTGTATGAGTAGAATATGTTACTTCTAATTCTACAATACAATATCCAGGTAAAATCTTGGCTTGGTACTTTACAAAAAATTTTACTGGTATCAAGTCTTTTTTAATATTTCATAACAAATGAACATATTAGCATTTTTGTAGCAGTAATCTTTTTTGCTCTAATTAGGATTCTTAGTATTTTAACAAATCTTAGGTTCATATAATTAGATCTAAATCATTTTTTTATTATAAATTTATATTAATTTGTGACATTTAGGAGGGAACTATCTATTCATTAATGATAAATTGTTTTAATTAATAATAATAAAATAACTAAATGATGTAATCTAACGAATTTTTTCATATTAATCACTTCATCAAAATCTAATGGATTTAATACTTCTTCAAGATTTTCAAAGGATACATTTATTTAAAATTATAATTAATAAATCTTTATTGATAAAATGATTCATATATTAAGATATTTATTCATTTGGTTCGAAGTACCTTCTTTGAATGGCGCCATAGAAATTTTCATTTAATATTTTTAGATTTTCATACTCATAATAATGTCCTTATCAAATTTTGACAGGTAACTTTGATGATCAACTATTAATATTAATGCATCTAATTCGGAAACTTCAATCAATTAGTATCAATAGGCAAATGACACCCTTAAACCATTTTATTCAATTCTCCTGAGCTCTTTAGGTTTAAAACCTTTTTAAATATAAATAAAGGTAAATAACCCATTATTATTTAAATGTAAATAATTGTGTTTTTTTTGATGTATTATTAAATTAATAGAATTCAAAATTTCACCTTTACAAGGGAAATAATAAATTATTATTATAGATCCTGTTAGGGAATTAGACATATAATGAAATATATTTCGAATAACTAGTTTTTATGTGGCATCAGAATTTATATGGTTTTAATTCAACTCTACTACTAAATAAATTGTTTTTATAAAATTAAGATTATCTTTTTAATAATAATAATTCATTCAAATCTTATAAATTTTTCAAGAACATTTAAATGCTTAGTTACTTAATAATTAAGATAATTGGTTTGTTGTAAACTTTTCACAGTTTGTTATACGTCAAATACAAAAAACAAAATTTCTCCATTGTAATTAACTTCTTAATGTAAACGCTTCAGCAATTCAACTCCAGCAATATAATTAGTTTTATGATTTTCAATCCTGACCATATCAGAAACTATTCTAAATTAAGTTGTTTGTAAATATAGTAGCCATTTATAAGAGTTGATTATTAAAATAGCATCACTTGTAGATTTACAAAAAATGATCGATAATTGCCCATCTTATCTTTCTAAATTTGTTGCAAATTTATAATTATTCTCTGGATTATCATCTACCCAGAGTATATTTTTTTAATTTCTTGGTAGAGAAATCTCTCTCATTTATACAACAACTGGTTGATTATTCCTGCATGTCACATTTAATACTTCATACGTAGAAAATGGGAACATTATTACTTCTTATTCAGTTGGATATTCTGAAACTTAAGAAATAATCTTAGAGCTCAATATTTCAATTTCAAATATCATTCCTTAGCTATTGCTAAAATTCATGGCTACTTCTTATCTTAATGAAATAGCTTATATATTTCTCCATTGAACTATTTTCTTTATTTCGTAATGTTGAATATTTTAATAATTTTTTATTCCTCTAAAACCTTTTCCTCCATAGTACTCTGAAGATTTTAGACCATCAAATAAACACTTTAAATATTTTATCCATTTTCTATAAGAATTATTCATTAAATCCTCGTTTAGTTATTTGTATAATCTATTGCTTGTCCATAGCATGAGAGCTAATAAATGATGTAGTTTATATTTCTAATAAATTCCTGCTTTCTATTAATTCTAATTTATTTATAATAACTTAGTTTCAAGATATTGGTCAAAATTAATATCTGAATTCAAAGACTATAGACTTTACTTTAATTCAGACACATTACTTAATTCTATGGTATTAATCTCTTGATAAAAACTTATACTCAATCCTCCCTCTTCTTTAGAGAGTAACAAAATTTACTAGATTTTTGGAAATTCATTAATATTTTTTTCATCAAATTCAGATGTATACTATTTACCATCAATCATAATGTACTTTTTATTTTCAAAATAATAAAGGACTTTTTTTAACTCATTTAAAGTTATACCATTTCTTAATAATAATTAATATCTAGATGTATTCGTTATGATATCAACCGAAACTACTTATGAATTTGGTTTTATAATATTGTTTTATTATTGTTATTGTTCTTTATCCAAAAATACTTATAATTTTAATTCACATATTTTTTCATCTGGTCCCAGATAGTCTGAAAGTGCTTTTTCATCATCCATTAATTAATCATGAAAGTATAACTTCTAATTTTCTATAGGAATTCCTCTTCTTTTAAATATTAAGACTTTGATTGATTATATAAGCATTCCTGGGAAGTATTCAAATTCTTCTTAGTTCTATTCATCAATTACAATATTGATTATATTCATATTATGAGCTAGAAATCCAAAAGCTAGGTAATTGTTTGGATATTGCAAATTCAGATTATAAACATAATCAAATTTATTCAATTTTTAGATGGACAAAATCTTAATAAAAGTATTATCTTAATTTAGTAATTTATCTTCTAATGTTAAATTATTGATTTAGAAATCAGGGTGAGGTTAAAATGCTTTCCATCCAGTTTCTGTATAAAATGGGTGATCAGCAGTACATTCAATTACTCTTATTTCAGTTTCAATTCTAATTACTTAGATTGTTTGTTTAGTTTTTGTAGTTCCTTACACTATTCCAGATCTAAAATTTCTTAATTCATAATCATAACATAATATATGGTCTCCTTTTTTTATCTAATTTATTGGCCTTTATGATTTATCAGCAAGAGTAATGGGTGCATAACCAGGAAAGCATCCTCCCATTGCCTCAAATTTCATCGTCAATGTAGCATTATTCTTGATGTGATAATAATCAAAGGTTTCTTTATGTTCTATTACGTAATTATTATATAAAAAATAAATCCTCTCCTACTTTCTAAGCTTACGCATGTAACGAAATTCTTCCGCCAATTCACCTATCCGGCTTTTTTTTTTGATCTCTATATAATAAATTTTATTAAATTATCCACATTCAACCACAATATTAATATATTCCCCCTCAAACTATCCTGCTTTAACAACTTCTATTACTGCATTATTTTCTATTTAATAGTAAATCAATTTCGATTTATCCATCTTCTGATCACCATAATAAAGATCAAAAGAATCTATATTTATCAATTATTTTAGATATTTTTTCAGAATAATTTCTTTCAATTCTTATATCTTTGTTTCAGAATTTATATCAATAGTTATCATTTCTTTTACTTTATCTAATTCAATAAATATTTTAATGGATAATCCTAAGTATATTTCCTCTACAATTGGAGGCAAATCCATAATATCCTCTATTGGCACTTAGAATTAATACATAAAAATGATTTAATTATTATTTATAGATTTAAACATTAACAGAATAATTATAACCCAATTTTTGGACCCATTAATAATTTATATGAAAATTTTATTATGAGTTAAATTAATGTCTTAATAGATTTAAAAGCATTTTGAATTGAAATAATTATTGAATTGGTTATTTTACAATTTTTGAGCTTAGATATATTTCTGGCCAATATAAAATATGATATTTTTATTTATATATTTTAATTTTTAAGAAACACTTTCATAATTTTAAAAATATATTGAATTATTTGCATCGTTGTTAGAGAATGAGACAATATTGGAGGACAAAGTATAGAATCAATATTAACAAGACAATTGAATTATATGGAAGAGGTAGCAAGAATGATGAGTCTAGACTAGCAAACCTAAATATTCTGGTGTCACAAAATTTGAGTAGGGTGACATAAAGGCTCAGTATTTTTGATCATGCTTATCGACCAGTTTTGCTGTAATAAAATAATGGCATCAATAAAAGAATATCATAAATGAATAAAATATATATTTGTATATGAACAAGTGATTCAGAGCATTATTAAGTCATAAATCTTCGCTTTTGAAAATAAACTGCGAAGACCAAAATCATTAATAAAAAGAAATATTAATGTATATATGTCTTTATAATATATAAGAACCAAGTATTACGCATTTCAACCATGCTCTATGATGGATATTTGTCCAAAATATGTCAGAGTTATTTTGAGGAAATAAAGTCTTCATAATAAACCTGAATAAGTCATCAAATGAATTTTGGATAATATATACCTATCATCCAAATTTCTGTTAGTGTAGTTGTCAGAAACTGTCTGAATTATTCTAAGATATGAATTAATGTATCAAAATATACCCTATCTACTTGCTAGTAGTTACAGTGAGCTCAAGATAGCTGTGGCTTTTTCCAGATGGGTTTCTTCGTTTAACCTGAGATGCTATCGCTTCTAGAATGTTTATCAGATTCTACTTTCTACTTCTGTAGTTTACTTTTTCGTAAAATGCAGACTTGTGGCAGTATTTGACCATATTTCTTCTATACAGTTAGTTCACTAGAATAATACTCAATTATTAGATCATTGGTTCAACTATAATCGCCTGATATCTTCTGACCTGTAAAACATTGCTTGAGTAAAATTTGTAACAATTATTTAGCAACAGTTTTGGATAAGAACTTCACATATAACTTATTAGCTTTCACTCTTTTTTATTCTTAGCCAAAATTCTTTTAGTTATCTTTAAGTTTTGCCAGCATATTCATATATGGCAATGGTGAAGATTATCCTTTGACCATAATTTCTCTTGTATTTGATTCCTGATCATTATAAAAAGCATAATTCTTACCACTACTGAATTTTTATTAATCCTCTTCTTAACTTCTTGATAGAATTTCTAATTGGACTATATTGCCAGCAATCAATTGTAACTTCTAAATATTGTTCCTAACAAGTTACTTACTCGAATTTATAAGTGGTTCATGTAGCTAGAGTTCTGGCAAATTTTTTTTAGAACTCGATTTTTCTTATCAAATAAAAGAAGTGACTCTTCCCAAGCATATCGGCGACTGTTAGTTTCTCTGCTTATGCTCTAATATACGAATGTACCAAACATTATATCCCGTTGCTAATTAAATCTACTTGCATCAAAGCTTATTTTTTTACATAAGTGTGTCAATAATAAGATAGGAACAAAGCATATCTCTGTATATAGCTTAGATCATCAAATCAATGTACTGGGTGATCACCAAATGCCTGTGAATCAGCAATATCAACTCTACCTCTGCAGAATATAATGCATGGACAAACTTCTTCTCTTTCATGCATTTCATCTCATGGCTGATTCCGTCTATAAGTTTATATTTAAACCTCATGATCATCAGTTCATAAACTATGAATTTTTTTGACTTTCATTTGTTGACTTCAAAGTTTCTCTTGGATAAATAAGCAACAGTTATCGACCTCGATGATATCCTTGTCGCTATTATTGTTTTCTAGCAAATATGTTGACATCTATGAAAAAAATTTTTGCAATAACAATGTTTTCAAATCTTTGTATGCATGATAATATTAAGGTAATTTTTGAAGAGTTAATTGTTGTTAAATTTTAACACAAATTAGCCACCTCATATGCTTATTTAATGTGATTCCACTGTATCGAATTTTACTTATTAGTATCACATTTCCATTTATTAAATTTGCATGAATTATGTCAACGGTTCATGTAACAAGAGCTCATATCCTTTTCTAGTCTCTTTTACATTTGTTAGTTGTTTCCATTTCAATGAGGTTTAAACTAAATACATAGAACAATTAATAGGAGACAGAGCATCCTTCTTAAACACATTAATTATGTAAAATTTGAATAAATATTATAGAATCAACAAATAAAAAATGAATTTATTTGTCAAACTCAATAATTTCTATTATTCTTTTGACATCGAAAGAACAACTAATGAATAATTAATTTATGAATTTATCCTCTGCCAAAATTGCGCTATAAAAAAAATAATCGTTAAACAAAATAAAATTCCTTGCTTCACCCATTCAAGCCTCCTTTATTTAAGTAATGTATTAAATTACATTAAAGTATAATCTAGATTTTTAACTCATCTTTCATTAAAATGCTATTAATATTGTTTTAAAGGAATATTTTTTTTTAAGAGAAGCATGGTTAATTGTTCTATCGTATTCAGATTAACCTTCTCAAAAAGTCTATGCTTTTAAAATTTTAGGATCATGAATTAATATCATAAAAATTGGTAATTTAAAGGTTGGTAAATAATATTGCTTATTCACGCAGGCTTAAGAGGATAAAATGCAAATCAGAGAAGAATAAAATATTTTAACCTTAATTAAAATTATAAACGATTAATGTTGTTGAATTAAATGATTAACTTCGAAAAATTTTTGATTTTCATATCTTTCTAAATGACTTAAGAACGATTAATCACTAATGAGCCTACCTTTGTTACAGAACTTTCATTAATTTAGTTGCAGTTTTATAAATATCAAAATATTGTTTTAAATCATTGTACATGAGTTTCCAAGATTTAGATAATCCAAATAATTTCATCTTAAATTCTTAATAATTAGAATGAAAAGGCTAGAATAATAGTGTGAAACTGAATTTATTGTTCGAGTTAAACATAAGGTAAAATTCTGGAACTATTTAAATGATTTGAAATCAAATTGTTTAAAATAAGTAAATGCTAAAAAAATTATCTTGAGAAGTTTAATTCTTGAAAAAGTAAATAATTTGACATTCTAAACAAATTACAATTGTATTGACAATTTTTTAATTCAAAAATATTTTAGGTTATTGAGATTAAAGTTCATGGCTTATTTATTCACACTCTAGTAATCAATAGAATAAGTTTAGATCAAATAATTGTGGCTCTCACAGTAAGGGGTAATAATGGGAAAAGTGATAGGATAGCATAGAGAATAGCCAATATTTATTAGACAAGACTGCAAACAACCAAATTAGATGAATCCAATTGAAAAAGAGATAAGCTTCCAAATAGGTGATTTTAGCATATTTACAACTAAAATTACAAAAATACAAAATTTATGAATTCAATAAATCTTGTTATTATGAGAACAATTCTCTTATTAAATCATGTGATTGTAAATGAAGATACTGCTACATTTTTTAATCGAACGTAAATCGGGAGATGTTTTTTTTGCTAATTAGAATTATAAAGGCCTTACTCAGAAAATAAAGCCTTTGCCCACTAACTTAAGTGTGTGTAACTTTAAGGAAGATATTTTAGTTAAGTATTAGCATTCAACATCACCTTAGTAGGGAAATTGAGAGTACCACTTGGCTGTTGAATATTTGATTAGGTAATTTATGAGGAAGGGTAATATGGGGACCCGATTAAAAAACCATTATTCATTGGAGTTTCTAGACCTAAAGATGGGGAAACTAAAGTTGACCATTATTATTTAGAGGATTAATGTCCTGCTGGAGGGACAAGAAGGAGAGAACATATGGAATCAAAGAGGTCTTAAAGATGAAGGTGAAGAAAGCTGGAATGTACATAGACATTAATGGAAAGTTGGCAAAATACTTTATGATGGGGCCTGCTTCATCATATCACCAAATATTTGGATTATTAGATAAGGAGAGGAAAAAGACTTTTAAAGGTAGTCAGAAATTTATTAGAATGAACAATCAGAATTTAAAGGATGGTTACATTAAGAAATTGTCATCAAGCATTTAAGCAA